>JAFJTR010000004.1:600000-877286 GCA_022559985.1 Parastagonospora avenae f. sp. tritici 18332-5 | reverse complement strand
AGTAGGAGCATATGGAGGTGGAAACAGGCTAAGCCCAAATAGGCTAGATAGCCAAGTACATGCTCATAGGAGCAGGAACCTCAGGGCTATCGAACAATAAGATATTGGACAGAAATGATAGTTGTTGATGATTGCGTGTAATGTGTCCTCCCTGCTTTCTAAGAGGTGCGCACAGCGTCTTCCTCGCGTTCGGTGGGGGCCCCCGCGCTTTTCTTGGCAGGTTGACTGCCTAACCCATCGCTCCGACGCCTTCTATCTGACAAGATGCAGCGGTGCTAAGATGTGACACGCAAGAAAAAGTTAACTAGTGTTGGTAGGGCTTCGCACTAGTGCTGAAAGGAAATAACGATAACTAGGAATGCATTCTGTTCGGTGATTGTTGTTGACTTGATTGTTCCTACGTGAGGGTGCTACAGAGGTGTATCTGATCTGAGACGAGTAGAGCCGAAGTAGGATCGAGTCGGCCGTTTGAGCATCGTTGGGCAGCTAACGCACCTACCGATACTCACGATCCGACAACTAGCATAGTTATGTATCTATGTCACGGTAACGTACCCTGACACCCCAGACTACTGTACTCGACAGTACCAACCTACACAGTTAGCTACTGTACTCTACAGTACTGCTCCGCAAAAGGCTTTGATCGTTGGCAACCGCAGAACTGCCGGTGCGCCTCTTGACCATCTCCGCGTAGGCTTGGCGTCCGCGCTCGAGCCTTCCCCTGTTTATATTCCTTTCTGCCTCCGTACCTTGCTCTGTTCTGCACACAACGTCTTGTATTACACCTGAGACCTGTACGTAGTATACCAATCAAGCTTCCCTGCAAGCTCTGACGTTCCTGCTCGTTGCCTCTTGTGACAGGCTTTTAGGAACTTGCTATAAAATCTAAAATCAATTACTACGTACGACTATTTAGCTGGTACAGAAAAGAGCAATAATAAGCGAGTGACAATTATCCACAGCATTGGTTTTGTGGTATGCAATCCTAACTGGGTTGGTATTGAAAGTGCGTGGGTTGGACCGTAGTCGGAGGCTCAACGAGCTGGAGTTGGGGGCGCTGAGGATATGGTGCGTACTGCCAAGAACAGTACGAACTAGATATAGGTATCGTCAGGAGATCTGAGGAGGTAATCTTGACAATTACAGACTGTAATATCCACTTGCGTATCCTTACTTAGCGCACTCTGACGCTGCGCACTCCTACAAAGCGCATTCGTAAGACTCTGCCTTTGTCGCATCCAGGTCCGCAGACACAAGATGCACTTTTTCCGGATAAGGGCACAAGATCCTCTCGTATTGCATCCCATGTGTATCCTTGAAGTTGATCGGCAGCGTGTCCGGACGGGTGCCTTTCTCCACCCAGTCGACTAGCGCTTGGAACGTTGCTGTTGGCTGCCCTCCCACTCCACCGGCACAGTGTTCTAATCCTGGGACTTCAAAATAGCGGAAGAAGTCCTTGATATCCGGCGTCTGCTCTGTGGCACGATCGTAGTATTCGCTGGTTCCATGTCTAACAATAAGACTGTCGGCCTTCGTTGGTATTCAAGTCAGCATGAAATCAAAACGTGCGCGACCGAGTTTAAATAAGGAAGATGGGAGTGCAGAGTTGTAACTTACCATGCCGTGATAAGTAATCATTTTACCACCTGCATCGCGAAATGCAGAGAGGTCAGGATCAGACGCCCCATAGATCGAGTCATACTCCTGGAAGGAAGCGTGGAACAGGCGTGCGTATTCCTCAATCGAGGTGATCTTAGTATAGTCCCAATTAGGATCCTTCTTGACAAAGAATTTCAACCAGGGTTCTCCAAGTTGAGCAGGCTTCCCGGCACAAGTTCCATTCGAACTGCAACTTGTCATCACTGAGCCCAGAGCTCCACCAGTGGCTGGATCTCCTCTGCTAGCAAGTAGAGCTTGGTAATCTAGACCGTAATAAAGGAACTCTCCACTGGCTTTTCGAGGCCCTGTCCAAGTAAGGTTGGCGATGGTAGCTGCTGCGTTGCTGATTATAGCAGTTTCGTTATCGCAGCTAACCATTTTACCAACCATAGAGAAGGGGTCGAAGGAGCAGGTAGCAGGATCACTGATGAGACCATCAGTGACGCCATCCTGTGAATCGCAAGTTGCAATGGCACCAGCTGTAAGCGCGTTTAGTTCACATGCCGGAGGGAATTGTCCGGTGAGCTTCATCATGACCTGTGGCCATGCAATCGCAGGCATGAGACGAGCGAAGTTGAAAGCTGGGGCCGAGGCGGCAATGCCATCATACACTTCTGGATAGCGCTGGGCAAGCATCATTCCTTGGCGACCACCTTGTGAACAACCTGAAAAATAAGAGTACTCCGCAGGTCGGCCGTAGAAATCTTTGATGAGTTCCTTCGCAATGGTAGCCTGAAATGGTAACTTAGCGATACCTACTAGAGCTCAAAGTCTGCTTATACGTACCTGATCCTTCAAAGACACGGAGCCGGCGTTCTGGAGAGCATACAAATCTACGTTTCCGGGACTGTTCAGAGCCCACGAATCTGGGATAGTGTCCGTTCCAATACCCGCGTCGGTAGAGGTTGCAACATAGCCGTTCCCGAGAGCTCCAGCCATAGCAATATATGTTAGAAAGAACCGACCAGTAACATAGCCGCCACCTCCAAGAGCCTGAAGTCGTCCGTTCCAATTGTTCATTGGGAGCCATGTTTCAACATTGATTGTGTCGTTTTGACCCGGATGCGTATACGTGACAGTGACGTTGCAATAGTCGATGTTTTGCACACTAATAGAAGGATGGTTGTAGTACCACTGGTCTGATACTTCTTCGGAATAGTTTTGAACGAGAGTAGCTGAAAGGTTTAAGATCTCAGTACCAAATGCTGTTGGATATGCGATGGCGCTCGCAGCACATGCTGAAGCTGGGATCAGAGAGACGTTCATTTTGCCGAACTCGAACGATGATAGGCGAACACGTCGACTGAAAGGAGGCGGAGAGGTACCTGAGAAGGAATCTGCAAGCTTGCATCTTTATATCGAAGATGCTAAGGGACACGAATCGTACCTTGGTAACTGTCCAACTTGCTAATTGGGCTAAAAGGTAGTACGGGGCCTATTGCTGATCATGTACGTTGTCCGCCGGTCGAATCTTTGAGCGCGGGAAGTGGGGCGTATACGCGTTAGGGTCGCTCGTATACATAATACGATGTGTTTTGAAATACGATAGATGCATGGTCGCACAAATTCTGAAGCGCACTTCAAAATAAAATACAACGCTACGCTCTAAAACTAAGAAGAGTATTTCTCTTGATGCTAAGATGCAGCATTACAGTCTCATTTGAGCAAGCAGCCCTTAAAGACGGTCCTGGAGCATCTGGTTCGGCCAATCGAGCCAGCCTGACCAATACGTGCCAAGGAAACGTGTGATCTCAGAAATCAGCATCTGACCGGCGTTGCGTACGAGCCATATGTGACGTCTGCGATGAAGGAGAACCGCGTAGTGGCAAAGAATAATAAGTGCCTCGGGCTTTCGTTTCATGAGAAGCTTAGTAAAAACGGCTGATAGCAAGATAGGCCAAGTCCAAATCGAGCCAGGAGCTTTCTCCGCAGGTGTCTCTCCTATGGATGACTCAGACTGATAAATGAGCATTAGACTCTCTACAGCTTCGCGGCAAGCTTGCTCGGATTCGGGGCCCATATCTGCGTCTTTAAGCAGGCTGTACAACCGGTTGGTGACGAAGGTGGCTTGCTCCTGAGATTGTAAAGAGGTAGCGTGCAAGGCACGTTCCGTACGATCAAGTATAGACGAAATGTTGGATTGTAACAGCAGCTGCCATGATTGGCTAGTGACGGCGCGCACGCCCCGGTGAAGGTTTAGATACGTAACGAATCTGTTCAAAAATCCACCTGCATCCGTTTCCGAGGCTGTGACTGCTTCCCCGAGGGTATGGAGGCTGAGAAGGCTTGAAAATAACAGCATAGGGACGCAACTTTCTGTCGTGATCTCGGCCCAGGAGTCATTAAACAGACTTAATGCTTCGGTTTGGAGGAACGTGGCTTCCTCGCGATAATAACTCGCTTGGGCAGCCCTTGTATGGCTCAGGTGCAGAGCGGAAAGTGCCAGCATTTGATACATGGCATACGGGGCAGAAAGCGCAGCAGGCATAACAGCACGAAAACTCTCATTATCAATACTCCCTCCCTCATAAACACTTGGACCTGTCTCGAAGATGAATTGGTTGAACAGCTCCAAATGGTGCATGTTGAGAGGTGAACAAAAGGCGTCATTTTGCACTGATGGTTTTGTCGTAAAACCTGGGCGAAACATGGAGGCTGTGGATAGCGATGGCGTCGACACATTCGACAACAGATCTAAGGAGACCGATGAAGGTGGGACGGCCAAGGGTGTCGTGGCAGTTGAGCCGGCAGCGATGGGCAAGGATGAACGAGGAACCGGAGCAGAGGATGATCGAGTTGTGTTTGACGATGAAGATTGGTAAATGCAGGTCCGAGAAACAGCCAAGCAGTTAGTGCAATTGGGGCGGGCCTCATTGCACTGAAAGAAAAACGCACAGGTACGTCAGCGACTACTACCAATGGGAAACTTGAGGATGAGAAACAGGCAACAGGCTGCGTACCTTGACATGGCGACGTTTACACTCCTCACATCCAAGTCTAGACTTTGTGTGCGGCCTGCGCAGGGACTTACGAGGCGGCATGGCGACCGTCGACTGTGTCGCCCGGCGGTCGCTGACTTTACGACGAATAGCTATAAAAGTACAAGGTAAACGCGCTGATGGACGAGCGAAAACAAGGAGAAAATTCAACCAGAGTTGGTATGAGGAAAGGCAGCAGCCGGGGAGGCTTTCATACGAATACGACGACTGGTGTGCGCTTCTTTATCTTGGCGAATTGTTTCATCCACTTAGAGGTCGAGCGAGGAACCCTAGGTCGAAGGCTAGCTGTGCATTCGGGCCTTTCTGTCGGGAGCTAGTGGCGTCGTCACCGCGGCGTTATCCTCGTTGCCGTATAACCTTGAAGTTTAGATACGACGTGTACACAAATTCAACAATATGCAACTCGACCGACTGCTAACATGACAAGATTTTTCAACGTCCCATCTCCTCTGCGAATGAGCTCGTATTTTCAAAGTCAACGCTTGGGCCACCCTCCTCACCAAACTGAGATGGATGATGTCTCCATTGTTTATCACCCGCCTATCTACATAACTATAAATCGCGTATTAAAAAACATAGAGTTTCTGGGAGACGCGAGTTCGTTGCGATTGAGCGCGCGTACTGTTGTGGTGCCGTCATCGGTGGTGCGTCGCTCAAGGAGGTCGTTGGAATGCTCCCACCCAACACTATAACAAAGAGTGGGTTATCTAGGTTTATGAAGAGGGTAAAGAACAAGGCAGAAGAAGCTGATCGCAACCACCGCGAGAAAGAGAGCTGGCAGGCAATCAGGGTTGATGATTTTGATGGCGTTGCACCTCGAATCAACATCTCACTTTCTGAAAACCTAATGTACGAGGCTGGCTATTCGTGGCATGAACCTGGCGGGAAACCTAACCTCACCGAAGCTCAAGAACAACACCGTTTAGAGTGGACTCTCATCCACAACCCGGACAAATACGAGCTTAATGATATCCTCGGATTCTACTTCAGAACAGTCGCTTACACTGACGAAACTCCTGCTCGTATTGGTGAGCAGCGCGGTATGATGCGGAGCAGGCAGAATGATGGCGAGCGCTACGATTAATACGTGAAAAAATATCGCGTACAGAAGTACTCAGAACTCCAATTCTACGGCTCATTCACATACGATCGCAAGGGCCCTTGTGTCATCTACGAGCGAGAAAGTGAGCTTGAAAAAAAACTTGAACAGGCTGCTACCGTGGGTGACGGCCCAACGAGCCACCCGAACACCAAAACCAGCACCTCAACATGAGGCTATTAAGCTACGTAAAATAGCTATAACTATAAGAGTTTTTAGAGTTTAGTTCTAAACGTCTTGACTGATATATATAGCTATATAAATCGCACTGGAGTTCTGATCGCGCGCCCGCCGCGCGAGGTTGAGGATGGAGGAGCTGTAGGAGGCTTACGAGGCTGCGCACTACTTCGAGGCTGCGCAGCTGCTCTTTTTTTGAAGCTGCCTTAATAGGAGCCTTGGAGCTCCTCCTTTTACTCTTTTGAGCAGTTTTTTGAGCTTGCTGAAGTCGTTGTTGAGTCTTACGAGCTGCCTGTCGTGAGGCTCGATCAGCAGCCTCACGAGCCTTCTCATCCTGCCTTATTATTTGAGCTGTTACCTTTGCTGTACGCTTCTGTTGAGCTACCTGAAGCTTCTCCTGCTTCTTTAATTCACGTAGGCGAGCTGCCTCAGCTCTCTGGTGTTGTGGTTGCTCTTCTTCGAGCCCTTGTTGGAGCTGGCGATCACGTGCCTCCTTCACCTTCCTTGCAGACCAGAATACAGCCCCACCGTGATAGTCCTCGCCTGCCTCTAGAGAGAGAGCCTTGCCTCGCTTTCTGCGCTGCCACTCATTGATAAGAGCCTGCATGAGGCCTTCAGCCTCGTGTTCAATTAGCGTTTTTTAAACTGAGATAGAGTGGAAGGCTCGGCTGAACTTTTGAGCTCGTGGGTCACTCCTATCACCTACTACCTGGCGTAGAAGGCGCTTAGTTTTCCGCTAGTCAGAGGCACTTAAGGCTGAGGAGTCGCTGTCACTTGACTGGCCTAATTGAGCTGGCTGATTGAATCGTTTGAGTATCACCTCTGGGTTGAGAGGTGAGAGGCGAGTTGCCTCAAGAGCCTTAAGTATATTCTCTTTCTTGAACGAGGCCTCCCAGGCAGCCATAATCATGGGATAGAAGTCTCTTTTGCACATAGATGTGAGTCCTTGACACCTCTCCATGAACGCAGCTACCTGATTTGAGTAGGCTGATGAGAATGGCTTAAACATGACGACGTTAAGCGGCTGGAGGGTATAAGTTGAATGAGGGGGGTATACTGCAAGGAGGATTCTATTCCGATCGCGGTACTCGATAAAATCCAGCGTGAGATGAGATCAACCCAGTGTACGCCAAGCTCCTTCTTCGCAATATCTGAGGCAAATCGTCGTATCATAGGCCGTGTAGGAGGTAGACCTTGCCTTGTAAGGCGCTCGATATAGCGTAGAAGCTCCTGCTCTTGCTGTGGGTGAAGAGCTTGCTGGTTTTCCTGGCGGATTGCGCGTGAGGATGAAATGCCTTGATGCCTTCGCGCGAGCGTTGTACGGTTACAGCAATACTCTGCTGCAATTTTGCGATAGCTGAACTGTTCTCCTGGTTGTAGCGATTCGATAGCTGCAAGCGCAGCCTCAATTGAGCTCATGTTGACAGAGTTATCGCGTGTTGAAGTTTGGTTGATGTTTTGGTGGGGTGGCTCGTTAGGCCGTCCGGCTCGTTGGGCCGTCACCCACGGTAGTCGACAGGCCGTCCGTTCACTTCGGCAACATCGCGTCGAGCAACCAGCTGCAGATATCTGCCGTCGAGCGCAACAGAGTGCAGCGAGAGCACGATGTCATCTGCTTCGAGATGGAAGCGGCTGGCGTAATGGACGAGTACCTGTGTATTGTGGTTCGCGGCATTTGCGACTACGCAGACCCACACAAGAATAAGGGCTGGCAGAACTACGCGGCAGCTACGGTGGCAGCGTACGCTAAAGGGCTGCTGTCTAGGATCCCCGTGGTAGACACTACTAGCAGTGAGCAGTCTTGTCAGATGAGATGAGATATTGGATGGAATTGATCGTTCTTGATGATTCAGTGTCTGCTGTTCCTTTTTCTGCTACGTGTTCTGTTTTTGTTTGTGGGGCTACACCCGAGCTTTGTGTCACACGACTATTCCTGATAGAAAGACAGTAACGAGCAACACCTGCTAGACAAGTCTACAGAACGGTCGTCATCTCAGTACACTACGGGTACGCAGAACATCACTTTCGACAAAAGCAGAGATAGCGTCCAGGCCGGATACATCAACGGCAACATACAGTTTGGGCGACGTTGAGTTTTGAGGTTGTAGCTCGCGGCAAAGTAATGAAATATATCAATATTTGAGATAGTGTACTCTTGAACACTCTGAGATACACTATTTAGATAAAAGCCGAGCGCAGGGCTGGCGGCGTGATCGGAACGAGGATGCACGATTACTTGGCTCCAGCCGTGGACTACGCGAGAGACTGATTGAATTTGCCAGGCTGCGGGCTGCAGGCTGCATGGCCGTCAGGCTGAGCCCAAGGAGGCGCTGCGCCGCATGCCATTACTGCAGACACTCTATCGCTGATGCACGCGCTGCTGCAGCGATGCCATGGCCCCTACAACATCGACCGCAACCTTTGGCAACGCCGACCGTAGCATCCGAGCTCACACCATCAACGGCTCTGTTGAGTTCCATATCCCATCGGGTACGCTGCAAGGCCGCCCCACCAGGCCGCAAACTCTCAGTAAGAATGGATCGCTGAACCCTCAACGCTAGGCTACGAGAGCACCCTCGGTCGTCTACCGCAGGCCGCCGATGCGCCCTTCAACTCGTTCGCGAAGCAGCACGAGCCTGTATGCCTGTCCAACACGCACGTCGCTCTCCTCGATGAGATACTTAGTTGGGCGGACGGGCCAGATGAGCGGTGCATCTTCTGGCCGAGCGGCCTGACAGGCACGGGCAAGTCGACGAGCGCGCGGACGGTGGCGCACAGGCCAGAAGTGCCGATTCGGCACGGGTTTCGGCACGGGTTTAGGCAGATAGAGGAGATAGAGCACAGAGACGTGGTGCTGCACAACATCTCGCCGTCGATTGTCGACCACGACATAGGACTTTTCCTGAAAGACACGCTTCAGTCCATCGGGCGAGAACGCTATCTGCGCGCTGGCTGGCCTAGCGCAGAGATCTTTGTGCAGCTAGTGCAGGGTGCGAGCGGCCTGTTCATATGGGCTGCCACTGCCTGTCGCTTCATCCGCGACAGAAAGCGATTTGCGGCTAAGAGGCTCGACACGATTCTAAGCACTAACAGCAACACTGTAGCCGCGCCAGAGAAGCATCTTAACGAGATATATGTGACTGTACTCAGAGGCTCACTCCCTGCAGAGTACACAGACGAAGAGAGAGAAGAGCATTGTGACATGCTAAGGTATGTCGTTGGAGGCATTGTGGTACTGTTCTCTCCATTGTCTGCAGGGGTCTTAACCGCACTGCTTGACGCTGCAGAAGAAGACATCAGCCAGACACTTGAGGATCTGCATACTATTCTGAACATCCCAGAAGACCCGGCCCAACCGCTTCGTCTGCACCACCCTTCCTTCCGCGACTTCCTGCTCGACAAAAAGAGATGCGGCGACGACAGCTTCTGGGTAGACGAGAGGAGCACACACGAGAAGCTGGCGTCCTGTTGCCTTGAGCTTATGTCCAGCCCAAGCGGCCTTCATCAAGACATGTGCAGCCTTGTAGACCCTGGAGTCCTGAGGGGCGAGATCGACGACGGTACCGTTGCTAGCAATCTGTTATCTGAACTGCAGTATGCTTGCTGCTACGAGACAAGTCATCTTATACAGAGTAAGGAGCACACCATCAACGAAGACACGACGCACATCTTTCTCCAGAAGCACTTTCTCCGCTGGCTCAAAGCTATGGGCCTTATAAGGGAGTCAAGCAGCTGCGTTCATTTACTTGACAGCCTCCAGGCACTTGTTAGCGTAAGATGTTTACAAGACACCTTGCTACTACTCTGCTAACGTGCAACGCAGCCAACTTGCAAAGCTAGTTTCAGCCTTTCTTCACGACGCTGGGCGGTTCGTGCTGCGGTTCCAATCTGTACTTGCTATTGCCCCGCTGCAGATCTATCACTCCGCGCTTGTGTTCGCACCAGAGAGGAGTGTAATACGACAAACATTTGTAGGCCAAGTGCCAAAGAGCGCTAAGATACTGTCTATGAAAGTCGTGGACTGGGACGCTTGTCGCAGCACGCTGGAGGGCCATTCTAGGGATGTTATGGCGGTGGCCTTCTCGCCAGACGGGCAGCTAGTCGCGTCAGCATCCTACGACAACACAGTACGGCTGTGGGAGGCGGCCACAGGGACGTGTCGCAGCACACTGGAGGGCCATTCTGAGGAAGTCATGTTTACCAGCGGCTCGGTTAACTTACTGTGTTTTGTTTGAGAACACACATTCAGGGTATGATGGCAGACCAAGGACCCCGACATCTGCACTAAAAACGTACTGCGATAAGGCCGAGGAGCATCATATCGAGCTTGTGTAGAAGGCTTCCTCAACCTGTTAGAGATGCAGTAGCCAGTGCTCCTTTGGGTGCACATTCGTAAATCTCGCGCACTTGGGATTGACAATGCACCTTTCCGATTCTTAATACTTCAGACCACCACGACTTCGTGACTTCAGACCACCACGACTTCGTGTTTTCTCTGCCTATCTTTCACTGCCACCTCCCGGCTCAAGTAGTGCTGTTTTCTACCCAATCCGTCCTAAGAACAATCGGTTGGCGATCTAAGCTACATGGTCCATGTCACTGATCGAGCGAACATTGTGTACCGCGACCGAAGTTTTAATCAAGGGTACGATCGGCGACCACAATATGATCACGGACCAGCTCGACAGCAATATTGCCACTTGGACTCTCACTTTGGGTGTCGATCATTTGCCAGATGCGATCAAGCAGCTCGGCGACTGACAATGTTGACTGTACGACGAACCAGAACTGATGGCAGGAGACGGAGGACAAAGATCCACCATGTTCAAGATGCATACCTCAGTCCTCAACAACGGTCTTTGAGACAAGTTCGAAGCGCGATATGAGATGTGCTCACCACGCTTTCGGAAAGCTAGACCAAGACGAAACCGGCGCTCGCTGCTAGACGCAAAGACATGATCTCACTCTCTCCATCTAGATTCGTACACCCAGCTAACTCTGTTTGTTCTAGTACCTGCTCTATAACGCTAACGTTTCCCTCCTTCTCCTCCAAGCTCGAATACAGGCACATGCTCAAGCTCTTGTGCCTCCTTTGGTATGCGCGCATACGGTTCACCGGATAATTCTTGGCTTCGATCCTTCGCTCGCAATGCGCAATCCAATATAACTTCCGAAGTGTTCAGCTCTGGACGTATGGGTGGTTTCACAGCATCCAGCTCAGGTGTGTTCTCCGGCTCTGTGGTGTCCAAAGCGAATGTTCTTTTCCTCCTGTGATGTAGGACGAATATGAGTGCGAGAAGAAAGACAAAGACTGTTCCCATCCCAACTCCTATGCCGACTCCTAGGGCAACGGTATTATTGACACCCCGCCCAGACTCTTCTTTCATGGCTGTAGTCGAGGTGACTTGCGCGAATGAAGTGGAATTGGGTACTGTCGTTGAACCAGTCTTCGTGTCTCCCATAGCCGATATTGTCGTGACAATGTCAGCGACGCCGAGAGCGAAAATGCTCGTGGAATTGGTACAGCAGTCGTAATTCGCTGCACAGCAGTATATGTTGTTTCCGCAACTTTGCACGCCATGTCCACCTCCAAGGTCGTATTGCGCTGCGCAATGTTTAGCTTATGCGAACCACTTGTGCGCGACATACTTGCGTTCTGTGCAGAATTGAGGACAGGATGTCGATTTCCAATAGGGATCTGTACAGCTACTACGGTAGTATTCATAGGTATATGACCGTCTGGCTTCTGGGCCGACTGCGCAGAGGCCGTTGCTCAGACAAATGAATGATGGGCCGCAACATGCAGAAGCCTCGCTGTTTGAATCGCATGCCCCGCCATGGCTCGCGACGCCATTTGGGTAATAACAAGTGGAAGTTGCGTGTGTTACCGATATCAACGCACCGATCAACGAAAGCGACATCACTCGGTATGTCTTTATAATTGACGTAGGATGCACCGATGGGAAGCTGATTAGCGGGAAGCAGAAATCTTTTTCGAGAATTAGGAGTGAACTTTGGGTCATCAACTATGTGGGAATGCCATCGACAGCAGCTTGCACATCTTGCCTGATCAGCGTTGATCTTGCCGAGTTCGATGGTACAGTAAGCACGCGGGTACGATCCGAGATCAACCCCCATGTAGAAAAGTGTGGAAGGGATTGAAAATTTATTGATTGGTCAATCTTGCAGGGAACCAATCGAAAATCATCGCTATGCCCGCTCGCAGCCAAGAATGCTATGTAAGCTCGGCACGCGCAGGAATTTTGCACGGATCTTCCCAGTATGAAGATGATCCAGGTTACTTGGTAGTTAGATGCAGCTGTGTTACAAAGCCGCTCTGCTGACCTTGATCTTTTTACGAAGGGCGCCCGATGCTTTTTCGATTATTCTTTTGAAAAGTGGTTTCTCCGCCCTTTCCCTTCTACAAGGAAATACATAATGTTATCTTGGTTGCCGTACGACATGCAGCTCTGACAGAGTTTGCGATCTTTTGGCAACAAATGCCTATTGGAGTAATGTCTTATTCAGCTATCCATAAGTTTCAGTTGTAGATCCTGCAGCCCATCTCTTCTCGTGGTCTAAGAAATCGTTTACTGTGTCGACGATCGTCTCCTCAAGCCGAATATATTTCCACGTCTTCCCAAGGACATCAAAACTCCTGCGAACATCCCAGCCCGTCGGGTCAATTCCGTCTGGCATCAACTTCTCTGGGACTCCTTCGATAACTCGGTCGTGCAACTCAGGAAAGTTCTTTCGGATGATATTGATGATGCTCTGGGGAGTGATGAGCCCACTAACAAGCAAGATGCGCTTGTTGCTGGTCGCGGATTCTGTCATAGATAGGATGTGTGCGAGGGCAACGTCCCGCACATCAACCTACTTGCAGTCAGCAATATTGTTATCAGCTCCCAAATTTAGCGACTTACATAATGCCAGGCCGGGAAAGTCAGAGTTTTAATATCTCTGTACGTCCCGTTGAGGAAGTTGAAGACCGGGAACACGTTTGTACTTGGCACGTTGTGAGGACCGGCCGCCGGCTGAAGCATCGGCCCAATGATGACGTAGGGGTTCAGCACTGTCATGTCGAAAGTTGTCATGTTTGTCTCCATGAAATTCCAAGCAGCTCGCTCAGCTAACGTCTTGGATGCAACATATGCGGCAACCACGTCGCCTTTCTCGATCGCGTACTCGGCAGTAACCTAAGCATCGAGTTAGAATCGCTACAAATGAGAAGGAAAGAGAAACTGACTCCATTCCAATCAGCCTCAGTGTACGACTCACGCGCTTTGCTGTCCGACTGAAAGTAGTCAGAAACGCTAGCCGTGCTGCCAGATATCACCACTCGTCTGAGAGCAGATCCTCCCAGTCTCTGGGAGGCTTCCAGAAGCGAAATTGTTCTGCCACAACTATTAGTGCCGACGTTGGTCCTTGACCCTGAGCGAGTTACATACCCTTTCACTGCGGGATCGATCATCGCGCGTTGGAAATCTTTAACGGTGAAGTCTACGGGAGAAGCATTGTGGATGATGTAGTCAAATGGACCGCTCTTGAAGATTTCATCCCATGCGTCTGCGACTCCGATGTCTGCAATGTAGGCCCAGGTGATGTGGTCTTTCCACGACGGATGCAGGGCGATTACGTCACGGGCCTTTTCTTCGGAGCGCACAGTACCCACGATATGGTAGTCACGCGCGATGAGTCCTTGAACAATATGAGAGGCGACAAATCCGTTCGCACCAGTGAGAAGGACCCTGCCTGTTGATGCTGTCATTGCGATATTACTGAGTAGGTTATTCGACAATTGATGAAGGGTGGGTCTTTGTATCTGCTAGGCAATAGGGCTGAGGCGATAAGGATGACAATAGTGTTGAGCGAGGAGTTGGTGGAAGATGAAGATGTCGTTTCAACGGTGAGAGAGGATCTGGAACTACTTATATACTAGCCGCAACTTCTTGGATCCGATCGCTTTGAGAGAGTCTCCATTTAAAAGACGGGCATAGGAGATTGGCCTCGTGTGCTGTGTGTAAGCAGACGTAGAGATGCACTGACTTTGCTTCGCAGACAGGGGCGAGCTATGAGTGACTAAGGAATTCGATGTCTTCGAGATTATCGTTCGCAGTAGAATCCCAAAATTCGCGATTACCAACCTGACATCGTGAGTCGGAGCACGATATATGCTTAGTGATCGTGGCGTAAACCTGTTTCAAGAGGCGGACGAGTATTTGAGCGGAGTGAAGGTGACCCGGGAATACGGAGCTGTGACGAATCAATCCAATTCAGTATTTGTTTTCGGAAAACACAGATTGGGAAGCGGCAGCGTGAATTGACGGTGTGCTTTCATTGCAGTCCCACCTGAGATCGGGGTGACGAACCACGCCAGGGGAGCAACTCGGATTGGCGGAGATAACGAAGTAGTTTTGTACTTAGCCAAGTGATTGAAATCACCTTGCATGTGCACGGGCGCATGAGAAAGCCCTATGTAATCACGACATGTCTCCGTCAACCAAGGCTTGAGCAGCCTGGCACGCGTCTAATAAGGTAAAGTTGAGCTCCCATAATCCTGGACTATCCACGCACTCTTCCACACTCGACGCAGCGGATATCATGCCAAAACTACTGATTTACGGAGCCTCGGGCTATACAGGCCGCATCGCCAGTCATCACGCCAAGAGCCTCGGCCTGGACTTCATTGTCGCCGGACGTGCAGGAAGCACCAATGTTAAGGATCTGGCGCTCGAATTGAGTGCGAGTCATCGCCTGTTTGATGTCACACTAAGTGAGGATATTGACATCGCACTCGAAGGGATTTCAGTGCTACTGAATTGCGCAGGTCCGTTCATGCTCACTGCTGAACCACTGATGGCAGCATGCATTCGAAAAGGGGTGCACTATCTCGACATCGCTGCTGAGCTTGATAGCTACCAACTCGCTGAGAAGAACGACCGCGAGGCGCGATCCGCTAACGTCATGCTGTTACCAGGCTGTGGAGGCAGCGTGGCCATGCTGGGATGTCTCGCTGGCAAGGCTGTCGAGCAAGTCGAATTTCCAAAAAGCATTGACATAGCGCTGTGCATTTCTGGTTCCATATCGCGCGGATCGGCTATCAGTGCGATGAAGAACATGGGCGCGGAGGTCCTTCAACGTGTCGATGGAGAATTGGTCAAAGCAGAAGTCGCCAGTACCGTTAACCTTGATTTTGACGACGGCCAAGGCACAGTGGCCAACTTCCAGACGACGCTGCCAGAAATTATCACGATTTGGAAATCGACTGTGGTGCGCAACATCAGAACCTTTGTCCACGCTGCAAGCGATGCTTTCCCTACTGGAGATCTTGCTTCCTTGACGGATGGCCCCACGGAGGAGCAGAGGAAGGCTGCACCCTATCATGCCGCTGTGAAGGTCACTGCAGAAGATGGAACCATTACTCATGCTGTGCTGCACACAGTGAATGGGTATACATTCACAGGACTAGCTTCCGTGGAAGCCGCGCGCAAGGTTTTAGCTGGGATCGCTGTACCGGGATTCCAGACACCTGCTGTTATCTTTGGGAACGATTTCGTACTAGCCGTTCCAAAGTCAGAAGTTCGAATTCTGTGAGATTTTTAAGCGTCATTCACGACAAATCAAGAATGCAGGGGCGGGCGTGAAGATATAGATATGTGACTCAATTGAAATATATACAACTCAAATGCCCGACCTGAACAATTCGTCACAAGCCAGAACCAATAACGACCACGATTTAACCGCGGACAAGAGTGAGGCCGTAGGCGGAGAGAATCTCGTTGACGGGCTGGAAGTAGGTGACACCTCCGCTGTTGCAGTTGCCAGATCCTCCGGAGGTGACACCCTGGGCCTGGGAGCCAGAGTAGAAAGAACCGCCAGAGTCACCGGGCTCGGCGCAGACGTTGGTCTGGGTCAGACCAGTGACACGGCCCTCAGCGTAGTTGACGGTTGCGCCCAGGGCGCGGATGGTACCGCAGAAGACACCGGTGGTGGAGCCGGAACGGCAGACGCTGGCGCCAGTGGCGGCGGCGGTGCTTCCAGAGATGGCGATGGTGCCACCGTTGTAGTTGTTGACGAGACCCTGGTAGGTGTTGCCGCTGGTGGAGCGGACAAAGGCGTAGTCGTTTCCGGGGAAAGACGAACCGCTGAAGGTTCCGGTGCTGGTACCGCCGGTGGTGGAGGCAGCGGCACCGGCAGTACCGCAGTGACCAGCGGTGACGAAACCGGTGGTGACAGAGAAACCGACAGAGCATCGTCCACCACGGTTGATGAGGTAGGCGTCGCCACCACGAACATTGGCGAGGACGGTTGGGAGGGCCTCAACAGTCTTGACCTCGTACTCACCCTCGACGAGACCGGCCTTCTTGGCGAGGTCAGCAGCCTGGGTACTGCTGCTGGAAAGCGCCTCGAGCACAAGTTTGTTGGAGGCGACGTCGACGTAGTAGGAAGCGATGCCGCTGGCAGCCTCCTCAGATCGCTTGCCAAGGGCGGAGATGTCCATCTCGTCGAGAGCCTTCTTGGCGTTCTCGAGCTTCTCAAGGGGAGTGTCGACGACAAAGGCCTTTGCGCCAGCGGCGGTGACATCGGAGGTCAAGGCCTCGTCGGTAACGGCGACACTGAGGTCACCGTCAACGAGCCAGGCGCCAGCGAAGGAGGCGCCGGCAGCAGTGCGGAGCTGCTCGATGACATCGGTGGCCTTGAGCTCACGAGCAACACGAGCGTGAGCTTGAGCAGCGTCGAGTCCAAGGTCGCGCTTCATGGCAGCCAGGATCTCGGGGTGGAGGCTGTTGGCAGCGGTAGTAGGGGCGCCATAGACGATGGGCAGGAAGACTGCGAGAGCAGCGAGGAAGCTATTGATCTGCATGATTGCGATATTGAAGACGAGACAGAAGAGGCGAGGCTGTGATGCTGTAGTGATGAGATCGAAGAAAGCTGAGTCTGCGATGTCGTTGTGAGGATGGAACTCCAGCCCTACTTATACTCAGAGTAGCTCAGATATCGTAGAAGGTATCAAGCTCCAGTCATGGTCGGCCAAGGCAAAGGCCTGATGCTCTCCTTCCTTATTCGCTGCCCATGATGCTGTGTCTCCCAGCAACAGCGGAAAGTAGACCAAGAATGGCAATTCACAAGAGTCCTTAATTGCTCTGAACGCTGCCAAGTGTCTCCTGCCACATTCGCCACAAGGGAGAGTTGCTTGTTTTAACCGCACCGGAAGGGTAAGCCCCAAAGGGAACTTCACAAGACTTCCGCCCATAGTAGCCCTCCCCAAAAGGCACTTGACAAGAAATCTGTCTCGCGATGTTACATGCTATCGAAACAGCTTTCCGGAATAGGCAGTTCGAGGAAGTGCATATACCCCTACGCTATGCGATTCGAGTAGCCTAACGGGAAGGAGCGGGAGATGCGATAGCGAACAAGTAGTGTTTAATGGCGAGACTAGAGCCATGATACTGCATGGACAAATCATAGATAACGGCCCTTACACACCTCGCTAAATTACCTTCCTAATCGAACGTCTGATCCGCTGCCAAGAGTCGGGAATCTCCCCGCCTGTACAACCGGACTGTTTCATTCGATAGGAGAGCTTTAAGATAGCTGACATGATTGGCCTTCATTGTGATAGCGTCGGTACTTGGGCGGTTCGCCTTCTTGGCGAATCTGCGATCGTCGGGCCTTTCTGGCGGAGACTTGTTTACAATCTAGGTACACGAAAATCTCCCGCCTGGAAAAGCACAGTAGCTAGGTACGCATTATGGGTATGAGATACGTCGGGGGACTTCCAAACGCTCTTCTTATACGAGCGAGATAGTGCGCGGCCTCGCCCATAATTCCCGATTGCAAACGAATGTTTGGCTGCATCTTGAAACAGGATCAGGCCAGATGCTGTTAAGCGAGCTTGCGAGCTTGGAGTAGACATTATGCGCTAACGAGTACGCGATGGTAGGGATCTGCCCGGCTGCAGACCACAGGATGGCAGCTGAGTTATCGCCTGCGCTGCAGGTACCCACAAGCATAGCAACAATATGAAGAGTACCTAAGTAGGCTGCTACTTATCGCACGCGTCACATGCACCCGAAGGAAATCCGAGAAACAGGCAGCTGTGGAAAACCGCGCTGCATTGAGCGAGCGCTTCGGAGCATCGAATGCGTTCAGCCTTGCTCATGTGACGAGTGGGCAGCCGTCACGTCGAGTAAGAGCCAAAGTGCTAGCTGTCATAATCTTCTACAGGAAAAGCGTATCCATGGAAGCTCTGGAGCATGACTCCAGTCTGGTGGCTTATTGAGAAGGCTGTCAATGCTTTGCGGAGTGAGCGAAAACTACGCGTTCATCAGGGACTGTATTTTCAAGTCGTGCCTGCGCATGGTCTGAGATTGGAGGTTGCCAGCAGATATTGATGCAGCACGTGGCTGCAATACTTCGCATACTCCGCGCCTTGCCCAGTTCTTGGGGCGTCTGGATCTGGGGCCTCGCTCGCGTCTTTGAGCGTTGCTGAGATGAGGGGCTCAAGTTGAAAGGTATTCAAGGCCCGCACTTTAAAGTGAGTATCATGACGGTATTCCTAAACTGCGAGAGCCAGTCCAGTATGTCGGGCCAACTACTGTTGACAGGGCCAATTTTGTACTCGACTGCGACATCCACCAGTGGTTCGCAGCCCTCTGTTTGCGACAAACTCGTATCCTTGACCCAGTAGTGCAGAATATCGATGTCGAAATGAAACAAAAAAGGGTCTCCGTTACTGTCCTCAAATGCGTGGTGCTCAAAAGGCACCACTACAAATTGTTTGGACTTTTGTGCCTGATGCTGCACTTCAGCCCGCGACTCCTGACATATATTGTCAGCTAACGGGGCTGAGCTTGGGGAGTATAGCGGGCAGGTGCATATGTGAAAGGCGTTTCGGGGGCCACTTTTGTCGATTGGCTTCTCGGTGAAGGCGACCGCGCGGGGTGCTTCCCCTCCAATATACTAAAGACCAGAGGCAAAGTCGCAGCTCTTTTGGGAGGGAGAAGAGCGACATAATGTATTTTGTGCGTGCGCTTACATCCGTTGGCGATTGAATCATGGGAGCATGGGATTGAGAGCCTATTTGAGAGGTCGATCGGGCCGAGGTGGTGATTTTAGGCTCTAATGAGTTTGCTGATCGTCTGGAATATGTAGCAATCAAAACTGGTGCATAAGTAGTGAAGCATCAAAACTGTGACTAGGTGCAATTCGAGTGCGTGACAGCATGTCGCGAGTGAGTAAGCGTTAAATCAGAGTTGGTGAGGCATTGCGGGGCGCTGCCCGTGCGCCACGTGCGCCACCCGTGGACCTGCGACATGGAGGGATGGGGGTGTGGAACAGGATCGCGATGAAGAAATTACGATTACTATTTACATGGAATTCGAGACATTGGGATTATGCGACACCGAAAACCTCAGTTGGCTTGACGTCGAACTCCTGGGCAGGTGCAACTGCGGCGTTGTAGATCATGGGGGCCTTGCCAGTGAAGTTGTATGCAGGTCTACACTTCGTCAGCAAAGAATTCAAGACGCGCGACAAAAGGGCACTTACCGGTCGCCGTATGCGCCATACTCAAAGCTGATCAGGATTTCCCTTGGGTATCCGTCGACATCGGACTCCCTCTCGCTCAACTTTGCGGCAACTCCGTTGTTGGAGCCGTAGATGATGCGGCAATTCTCGTACCAGTTGCCCTTCCTGTACCAGCCGTTCTCGCGGCCCTCGCAGAATGCCGTAACGCCAGCAATATTGGTCGTCTCGCTTTCGACCCTTGGTACCGTCACGTTGAAGCGGTAGTAAGAGCCGGAGCGAGTCATTCCAGCTTCCCACCCACTCACGTGCCACGTCCAGCCTTCGGGGATGGCGATTTGGCGTTCTTGAACGACGGGCTTTGCGAGCGCACCGGCGGAGGCGGCGGAGAAAGCGAGGAGGGTTGTGAATGAAACCATTTTAGCGAAACTGTTCGTAGTGTTTGAGGAAGAGTTGTGATGGATCGGATGGTGTGATGGATGCCGAATTGTTGATGTGGAAGACTTTCTTCTTATACTGCTAACAGCGCAATCTCTAAAGTTCTCGAAATCGTCATGTCTTGTTTTCCGAGTGTGCCGACTCACATGGGTTGGGCTGTTTGGCCGAGTGCCCAAGCTTCTTCGTGATCATGAGCAGGCCCGCACAGTTGGTGCTGCCGACTCTTGACTTGAAGATCAACCACCTCCATAGTTAGATCGCACCGTTTGGACCCTGCTGAACGTCATTCAATAATGTTGGAGTGGCGCAGATACGAGGCTGCTGCCAAACACCAGTGGAATCAGTGGGAGTGACCTCGGGGTAATTCCTTTTCGGCTTCGGGGTAATACCATTTGTGTCCATGCTTTGGCTATTTTAGGGACTTGCGCTGGCACCCTCCCGAGGTCCTGACGTCTTTCGCCAACTTGGAAGCGGTTGCCTCCACCAAACACCCCACAATCACGAACGGACAAGCCTGCCGAGATGCGAGCTCGTCGCTGGCGCGGGCGCTGTCGCTTTCACCTGTAGATCAATGTGACACACCATTGTCACCTTTCGCGCTCATCGTTGGAAAAGCAACATGTAACTCCACGCATCGGATTCGCCTGGCTTCGAGAAGACTTTCCGCCACTCGCGAGACCTTGTTCGGGAAAGTTTCCGCCATGTTGGCATTGGTCGGCCAGTGCCGATCATGTGACCATCACAAAGCCGACTGCTCGTGAAGCGCTGATGCTTTGCTGAGAAGACGTGATACCCAGTCTGCTTAGAATCTCCGCGAAATTCACGCGTCTGCAGACTCGAGACAAAGACATGTTCCATGCTTCGATGTCCGCAATTCTCCAACTCGAACCTTACCCACCCTGGAGCTATGACAAGAATGAGACCGTTTCTTCTCACAGAATTTCCGTCAGCTGACACGAACGGGCCCAAAGGTCGTCAGTTTTCAAGTACCGAGAATCTCAAGCGTTGTCATTTCGCCGCCGTACGGCGCCGAGATATTGCACGTTGACATTAGTGTTGTTGAACTGCTCACTTGTGGATCCAACGTCGTATAACGACTTCCCCGACAGTCCGTGTGGATGGATGTTCCCTTACCTTCCCCGCTCGCATCTGCAGCACTCCTGCAAGTGTGATCATGACGGTGAGAGGCGGGTAGCACGGTACTGTGAGACAACAAGGGACCACTTCATGTTTCAAGCCTACGCTGTGAGCCAACCTGAGGGGATTGCTATTACATTATGTTGCACATCGTGCCTATAACAATTAATGCGCTCACCGCATTCACCTTCTACGCGTGCTTAGGGTCGGGCGTGTAGAACAATACGTAAGTGGGCTTGAGAGCCACTGGCCGTTTGGTCGGCCTGCGTTACAGACTCTACGAGAAAGGATGTCAAGACCAGCGACCCTTGCCTGAACCCTCAACATGAGATGGATGATTTGCCGTTTTCTTCAACAACGCTGACTCACTAGGAACGGGCAGCGCAGAACGCGATAGTGGTCATACCAAAGAGCTGGTGGATATATTAACTGAGCGTCCGCAACCATGCGGCATCTGACTTGGGAGGAAAACGCGGGGAATGGAGACTCGGATGTCTTCTGTCCGTCTGCTGAATGAGTTGACGTTCCTCTACGGACTTTGAACTTGATCCTGTTACTCGCGTGGCTGACCAAGAAATACATAACTCGACGTTATGCCAAGTTCGTGATGCGCATAGCTTGGATAATCGAAAATGGTACACAATAACATGGTATCGGGCGCATTGAAGGCCAGGCTTGACTTGCTCCTCTGCAGCTGTACACGAGTCACACATGATGACTTGGGCACTTTAATGTAACAATGTCCTTGTATGTTAACAAGTCAACCAATAGTCAGAGAAGAGCAACATAATGTAATCACGACCATTCATGCTTACACCATGACTACAAATGGACGTTCATATATAAATTTCCTTTTGGTTGCAACACTTGCGTACACAACAACAACAGGCATGAGTGCCAACACAGTCACCGTCGCGATCGACAGTTTCTTCGGGTTTATAGTCGGGTCTGGTGATGAGGATCATCTGCGCAATGGCGACAAACGTGGTATATGCTTGAATATCACGCGAGAAGGTATCATGCAGACTGCGTGCGGTCACATGTTTCACAAAGACTACCTTCGACCTTGGCTGCAAAGCTCCCTTCCTGGGGGCGGCAAAGTTCGACCATCCAACGGCAAATGTCCTATGTGCTGTACAGTGCTGGTCTTGAAGTCTCTTACCGTATCTGCTGATCTGATGAAATGCCATGCCCTTCTTGAAAAGCACATGGTTGATATGATCTGCCTCTCCCCTTTAAATTCGCAACTGGATCGACTTGGTCACGTTGCTGCGACACAGATGCTTGCGGAATTCTTCAAAGGGCTGAGTAAAGACACAGCGGCAACTTTCAAAGAAGAGCGCTGTGAGAATATACTGGAGTGTGTGAAGGACTGTTATGTCAACATGATTCTGTTTCAGAAGATTCCGCCAGACGTAGCTATGGCTCTATTACGGTCGGTGCAGTAGAATCTTTAGTTTAATGTGTATGCGCGGCTTAGATGTTCATGTATAAGGTTTATCTTCGTAGCTAGGAAGGTCCTAAGTAGCCCTTCAATGAGTCACAACAACATGTCGACATTGCTTACGTGGTTTTGTATGTGCTTGCGTGCTCGATAGAGCTTCGTCAGTCGCCTCGCCTGCGAGTTGGTTGGTGTGGCCTTCATGTTGGTTGCCCAAGCTGACGTCAATGCTCGATACAATGACTTCACATCTCGCGTGTACAAGAGCAGTCTTCTGGCCTCCAAAATGGTAGCCACTTTGGAGGCCACAAAGCATCTGTATGATCTCTCCCGTGAGTCAAATATGTATAGCTCCAGTTTCGCGAGTCTTCTCGAATTTGCTGTCGCCGAGTGACTCTGAGAAGCCGAATAATTTCCGCTCGCGACTCCTATCATGAGTTCTATCGACATCTAGCGCTCGGGTGTATAAGCAGACATGTACTCCTACAACCGGATCCCAAGAATTCGTGCTTTGCAAAGTATTCCTGGTCATGGCATTCCCCCTCGGCGATGGCTCGGTGTTTCTGATGCTCTTCAAGCAGCCGGAATTGTCGCTATTGCAAAGAAGGCATATAGTGACGACGAAGTATCGTTCATCTTTCTACAATCAAACATATCACGCTTCTTGCACACTGTTAGTCAATCTTCGATACTGCTTTGTTACTACCCTCATCTTGTCGCACAATCCAATCATGTGCACTTCAACAACGTCGCCATTGAGCTCTTGTTCTTCCATTACAGTCGCCTCTGGTCGTGCTGAACCGAAGAGCCAGAAATCCTTCTCCTTGATAGCAGCCCTGAAGAAGCCATTCCAGGGTTGGTAGAAAGAGCTGCTGCGTGCACGAGATCACGATGACGATGACTACAACTTCGCAAGCGGCTGAAGGCGCGGATGCGAACCGACGAGTTACCGAAATGGCTGCTGAGTGCGATAAACAATGGGTTTGAAGGAACAACACGTAGAAGGATCGAATGCAGAGTAGAGGAAGAGAATTTCTTGTGGAAGTTTTGCTACTACTGCAAAGAGGTCTCTCCTCAAATCAGGCCACGGCGAACACGATACCACTAGCGTGGGGAGGGCTACGACACATGCGTTAGAATTTGAAGAGGAAGATACCTTGGCCATTGGGGAATTATTGAGAAAGTATGAGTTGATACAAATATCGCCTGCCTTCACAATGTGGAGTGGTTGATTCAACGTGCATGCATGTGAGTCCCAACTGCAAATCCAGGAGAAATGACTTCACTACATTTCCGAACAAACATTACACCTGCACGCTTGCCTGCATGACATTGCTCAAAATTCTGCTTCTCGCCCGCATACTAGAAACTTCGTTAGCATATCATGGCGATAGTTGGTGACTGTTCGGCCTCTTCAATGCTCACCGCTGTTCCTCAGCAATGGACCTAATCTCGATTGCGAACCTCGCCGTGCCTTGTCACCACTTCGAACAGCCTTCATGCGCTGGTTTCTCGAATCGCACGGCCAGAATAGCCCAGCTTCTTCCCCAAACCGAGGAAATGATCGTCCGTGCCAATCATGTCGCGTGTTCTGCCCGAAATAAGTCACAACGGACGCCACTCATCGCGTCGTTGACGTGCAATTTTAGCTTTCGCCAAGATCGCGTTTTTAAGCCGCTACACCCCCTTGCTTTTAATTTGCCCGTCTCCATGCCTTTGGCGACCGTGCGGTTCATCCATGCTGTATGATCACAGTGATGCGCTGGACAAAGCTTGACGTATCGCCATCTTGCTGGTGAAGTCGTCGAAGTCGTCGAAGTCGTGCAACAAGTATTCACATTGTTACACAACTTAGGCAGTTCTAACTACGCATTCCTTCTGGTTTCACTAGGAAGACACATTACGAGATGTCTTGTGTTGCAATGTCCGCGATCATCTACAGCGCGCTTTTCGCGGCCGCCGCCAACGCTGCGAACATCACAACATCCATCTGGCTACCTGGCGCTGCAAATGCAAATGCAACATTCGTAGGATCTGTCATTGAACAAGCGGGCGACTCCACCGTCTTGTTACTCGCTTTTGCCGACGCAGCCATCACAGTCGACCCTTTTCACAGCGCCCCACAGCAAGTCACTGTAGGCGGTACCACATTCGTTGCCTACAATGTCAGCGCGAATGATAGAGGAGCCTCGCTTGCGCCCGCAGTTGGTTCGCCAATTACCATTGAACTCGAATGTCGAAGATCTAGCGGAGGCATCAGCGCCGTACCTGCGTGCACTCTTTCGACACTTGGCGCAGAAGAAATGTTCGGCGATCTTTGCGCAGGGATGATAGTCACGTCGCTACCGAAATACTGCACCGCTTCCAGTGCTCTCAATCTGGTAGAGACGCAGACCTTGGCAGGAGAGTCGCAATACTATATCAACAATTTTCCGCTGATCATCACGGCGGGCACAGAGAAACTAGGGGCGTCGGCCGCTGCGACACCGATCGCGGGTAGTGCTTCGGTCACCACTGGAAGTGCATCAGAGCCCTCAGCATCATTGTCAGGTCCGTCCCCATCTGCACAACAGGTTATCGGAGGTGCTGCGCCGATGAAGACCATGGCACCTGCGTTGGCCGGTCTGGGTGCGGCTGTAGGCGCATTTCTCATGTAGGCTTCACAAGTAATCAATATAACAAGCAGAATATCATGGCATTTCGTACAATGACTACATAATCATACAGATTCTACAAACTCTCCGCAAGATACTCTCTCTCGGCCTCTGCTTGCCTTGTCTCCTTGTTCTTCCAGTCCTTTATGCACACCATCCGCTGCCCCTTCTTCCCAAAGCACTTTCTGCCTTCGTCATCTTGGAGTACTGTTCCCTGATATACATGACCCTGGCAGTTAAACCGGCTACACTTACTCCTCGAATGCTTTCCGCCGTCCTCCATGAAATAGCATCCCTCAGCACAGGTGGCGCTGTATTGCAGATGTTGACACCTCATGTCGATTGGGAACAACATCATCTTGATCTTGAAGTTCTTGAGTTTGATGTCGTCCAAGTGTTTGCGCTCGAAGCAGTCCAGGTTTGGATTTGTGTTATCAGGTCGGATGAGAAAGACATGCGCTTCGGCTTTGACTGGGGTGCGAGTGAGGAACTTTGGTAACAGCTCGGAAAGGGAGTTGGTTCGGGGTGGAACATGCACTGCGAGTGTGTACACGGTATCTGAGGGCGCGGTTTCGCCTAACGGATCAAAATGCCCGACGTTTCCCATGTTGGTTGTGTTCTGGTGAGTGCTTTTTGTTGATAATTTTAGGTTGTGGCTGTTTGCAAAACGGTACCCGGAAACATTTACATGGATCGTGGTCGTGAGTAGTGATATCGTTATGCGAAAACAATGGAAACTCTGAAATGCGGGAGTTGGCGCTTTTCAGGGACAAAGCAGTTGTGGCATTGTTCAGTGCGTGATTAGTGGCTAGCGTGTGTGCGCTGTGAAAGACAAACAGATCAATGTCTGGGACAATGCCGCTTGCGTTGAAAGACAGATCCGCGTCAAATTCGACGCTACGAATGCTCAGCAACTGAACACGGGAGAGAACTTGCACTTGCGCATTCGCACTAAATTACGCACTCGTTGTAGCTCGGGAATTGATTATCATAGTGAGACAGTCACAGATGATTTTAAGGTCAATCTGAACAAATAGACTGATGATGTATGTATTGATGTGCGCTGAGTAAACGAGACGCCGCTTCCGCTCTGACGTAACACTACCCAGTATCCACGACGAAAGGTAACGCGGCAGGTGATCGAATAGCACTTTTTATTCACCTTCGCAATGAAATATTACACAAACAAAAATAAACCCTACGGTACCATCTGATCCGACAGTGACGCATAGTATGAGAGGAAATCGAACCCTACTTCTTATCAAAACCCGAGACTACTACCGCTTTGTACATTGGCAAGCGTTTTACCCACGGGTTCGGGCCCTTCTTTGGGACCCTCGACATGTCCTGTGGGTTTATATCGTTCGCGTTGCGCGCAAAAGGACGTGCCTGCGCTCGATGGGTACGGTGAGGTCTAGTTGAGAGAGGAAGACCTTGGACAGTGCCATGAATCGAAGAATTGGCCGGGGAATTGAACCATGATGACATGGAAGGGCGAGCGTAAGCTGGGACTTCAGGCACGCCATGTGATTCGATACTAGCTATCTTGATCTCGTTCGTGTAGGTTGGGAGAAAAGCGATTCGGACGGACGATGGACCGAGGATTCCGAGAGCAGTTCCCGGGGCTGCTGTGACCGAGAGAGGTGGAAGGCCGACGCGGGTGCAGCGCGAAGCCGCGGCTTGGTGGTCTTGTAATGCGACGTGTTTGTTGTTATTCATCGCCTGGGAAGCAAGAGGCGGTCGAGAAGGGATATGGCGACGGTATTGGCTATCATACGCACTCTTCTCGTCACCATTATCCGCCTCCTCATTACTGTCGCAGTCTTCACCGCCATCGAACACCTTTTCGCTCACCACGAGCGAGGAGCATGATGTACTGTCCTTTGCTGTAGACATCTCTGAGAGCGGAGTGCTGTACCCATCCGAGGCGCCCATATCACAGCTCACACCACCCAGGACCAAGCGCACAGCGCCATGGATGGAGTCTACTTTTGGTAGCGAAGGTTCTTCCACTGACATTGGGTTGACAATGGCTCCAAAGATCATTTTCAGGTTCTCGTCAGCTGCGGGAATAGCATGAGCTCGGTATCTTCCACTGGAATATTCCGTGAAAGTCATCGAGGAGGAAGTTATTATTGCGCGCATCTCGATACCGAAGGAAGGCGACCCGGTAGGCGCCGTGGTTTTGTTCGGGACTAATGCCAAACGGGCTGTCAGTGACTCCATGGACATCACACGATTTCCAACTCGCGTATTTGGCTGTTTGGGATTTCGCTTGTGTGCGGAGAAGACGTGAGACTTGGTCTTCTTGCTAGACATGACTGATTTCTTCATGGCTGTCGAAGTGTTGATTAGGTTGATAGTGCTCGTATTTGTTCTCTGTAGGGAGAGTTGTGGAATTGTAGGTCGTTGGGGAAAGTAATGTCTCATCACGGGTGGAGCTATATGAGATCAATATCAAGGCTTTTGTGTATAAACAAACTCTGCAGCCTCAATTCGTTGCTACCATGTCACTGCACGAAGTGAAAGATCAAGTCTCGTAATCAAAATTTGTTGCTGACCCACCTGAACGTGGCGCTGATGTACATTGTGCGAGGCCAGAATCCGATAGGCTCACATAAATGACGTATCGACCAACTGCGCCTAGAGCGAACGAGACTTGGATGCTGGTCTGTAGAGGAATGGGGTCAACCACCAGCGCGACGCAAGGGAGGAGTGTGCAAATCTAAAGACTTGGTTCCGGAACGTGAAAATTTCCAGAATTTGAAACATGATTTAAGATGCAGGTGATGGGAGCTTTGGCAGTCTGAGCTGGCGTCTGGCGCGTTCATGACTAGCTAACAAACGACAATGATCTAGTGACCGCGCAAACAACTTCACGGCTTTGTTGATTCACAGTGACAAATGGTGAATCGCAAACATCAGTCGCCAACATGTTTATCAGCGCATGCACCCTCAAGGTCATAACGGTATGTTCAACAAGAAAGTTCCCATTCGCGCCACAACAACTGACTGCCATGGAGAGCTTTATCAACACCCGGCTTCGTCCAGCGGAGATCTGCCCCATTTGCACCGATGTCTTCGGTAAAGAACATTTGCCTGTCTCACTACCTGGTTGTAGACACATCTTCGGTCGAGACTGCATTGTCAGGTGGATGCGCTCGGGACGCGGAAATTCAAATTGCTGTCCAAACTGCCGTCTTGCGATGTTCGACAAGCAAGACACACGGCGCTCCTTCGATGCCGTATCTATATGGAAGGCACTGTGCGAGCAGCCTCCAGAGAGGCTCCACATATTCATGGTCCATGTCTGGTCTGGCGTACGAACCCTGTGGCAGCGCAAGTCTGATGGCAAGTTCACTGTGTCCGAACTCCTAGATGTCGCCATCATTCCAGCTCTCGTGCAGACCGCAAACCCCAACGACGCTCGAACGGTTCGCGACAACGATCCTCTTCTCGACTGCTACAACCTCATTGCCGCATCTTGGGATTCTCTGGGTCGCCCGGACGTCGCGACTGGCCTCGCCATTCCCCTCGTTCGTCTGGCGCGTTTGATGTCGAGCGCCAGCAGCACAATGCCAAAGTGGTTGACGACAGTGCCGCGAATGAATCGCCTGTTCTGGAAAGCAAACGCATCTCTTGGCCTCACTGATAGCGACATATCGTGGAACACTATCATAGGTGCGTCGCAAGATGTCACTGGCACTGCGACCTTTTCGCTTCTACATCTTTACACGGTGCTAATCTCTCAGAGTATCAGTCACAATTCGCAGCCAGATGTGTGGCCGACGCGACGGCACGAAGTCATGAACCTAGTGGTTGAGCGGTGTTGCAAGAAGATTGGTGGAGATAGTTGGACTGGAAAACCGAGCAATGAATTCAAGGATGTGCTTGTGGCCGTGTTCGAAGATTTGAGGAGGTATCAACTGGACAAGAAGATGCGCAGCTTGAGAGGACATGATGGCGAGGAAAATTTGGTGAAGGGTATATGGGCATTGGCTGGCTGGAGCGCAAGCAAGTGATCAATCGCGATGTGTGTGTCCAGAAGAGGTGCGGCCGGTACGTGGCTTTGCGGGACTACGAAGCTGCATGCTTCTCGCCGCAGAAATTTCACTGGTCACCAGCGCTGGCCGTTTCGATGTATTATTTCTACACCGAACTGCCGTGCAGGCATCGATACCCCTGTTATGCAATTTCTCAACGATACTGAATGTGGCAATAATTCATAAACCAGTAACATCTTCATAGCCTTCGCTTGTGAGCTTACCAATGACAAGCCTTCGTCTACATGTTGTGCATGGGCGATCATTCTGCCGGAGAAGATGCGCGTGTTATGAGCGCATGCCATCTAGAAGTATATAGGAATGGAGTCCGAGTATATCTGCAAGCAAACCAAGCTCGATCGATTTCCTCAAATCACTCTCCCAAGGTCACAATTTTCTGGACAGAAAAAACGTTGACATGATTAACTTTTCGTGCACGACTGCTGTCGCAGCAATACTCTCACTTACATCGGCTGCAACCGCAGAATGTACACGCGCAGGTCTCCTGTCCGCCGCGCAGTCGTACCTCGCCGCCCAAACCGCCGGCAACCCTGGCACTCTCGCCCTGGCCACTACGAACTTCACATACCAGCAAAACAACAAGGTTTCTGAAATCGCCAAAGGTTTGTTGAGTACGCCATACGCCATAACGCTAAACCGATCCACCGCCGACACCATCGCTTGTGCCTCCTACACAATGTGGATCAGCACCTCCGGCGCCAAACCCTTCGTCGTATCCACACAGCTGCGCCACGCGAATAACGACAGCAGCACAATCAGCATGATCGATACCGTCGCCGCAACAACTGGAGACTTGTTCTTCGACGCGAAGAAGACGTTGGGGTACATTCAGAAAGAAGACTGGAGTGAGATAGCAGAGGGCCAAAGGCCGAGTAGAGATCTCTTGAAGAAAGTTGGTGATGCGTATTTAGATATGTGGACGGATAAGAATGCAGCGGATAGTATTCCGTGGGGAACGCAGTGTGAGAGGGTTGAGGGGAGCTGTAAGTTGTCTTCGCCGGAGAGTGTGGGAAGGGTTCTAACGGAGTGGTGCAGCATACACGAGTCCTTGTGGCGCATCTCTGCCGCGCGGTGGTAGTGCGAAGAAAAATGGCTTGAGGCGATATGTGATCGATGAGGTTATGGGTAGTGTTGACGTGCTGTGTCAATTTGACAGTTTGGGCGCTTGGCCGGATAGTCATGAGATCAGGGTTGTCGATGGAAAGGTAAAGTACGTCCATACCGTGACGGTGATGAGAGGTGTTGGAACGTGAGCGGGCAATCTATGCATGATTGACATGCTGCGTTGAAGGTTCATGAATCTTACTAAGTAAACGAGCGAATTATGTGCGCAGCTGATTGATATGCGTACAGCACAGTACATATATCGATAATGCCACAAGTGTGAAGGATACATCGTCTAGTCTAACCATTCGCGACCCTAATCCTGCCATCCTTCTACCCAGAATTGCCCGTGACATACCCCACCCTGCATCGTGTAGCGACCCAGATCAGACGGCAACACGAATGGAATGCCCTGCTCCTCAGATCGTTGATAAGGCCTACAAAATGGCGCATACTCTTCCGCAAGCTTCTGCGCTCCCTCATGATCGTAGGACAAAAGAAACACATCAGTTTGCGCGTTGGCAAATTCGCCATTCGGCGAGTTGGCAGGCACAAGATCCGCCGCGAGCGTCTCGTCCGTCGTGCTATTCTATGCTGATGCAAAGCCCATGACTTGTGTGTAACATGCAACATGCAACATGCACGCCCGCGACGACGACTTGGAGAAACTCCGAGCCCGTGTCGAAGTCGAGAATGGACTTGCCCAACCAAATAAAGTTTCGGAAGTGAGCGTGCACTTTCAGTGTCTTGAGGAACATCACTGCGACGTGTCCGAGCTTCACGTTTTCGAAGTTAATATCGGGGAGGTTTAGCCACTCGGGCTTGCAGTCCTTTGAGCCGAGACGCTGGAGATTCAGTGATCAGTTGAGATGCGGGTGTGCGCCTGCGAGTCGCAGGGTGCGCATATTTGTGAAGCGATGAGTGGTGCTCGGGTCGCTGAGAAATTGGATGTCCGCAATGTCGTGACCCTCTGATCTATTTAAGCCGACGTACCGGATGTCAACATGATGGAGCTTGTTGTTCTTTGGCCATTGCTGTTCATCAGAATCCTCGGTGGATGCATAAGGGTGGATAGTCTTGATGCGAAGAGCCAGGGGAGCTTTGCGCAAAGGGTTCTCCAGGGCGGCCTTGACCATAAGATGGACGTGTTCGACTGATGGGCCAAGAAGACTCGGGCATGTATCGGTCTTCCAGGTGCGAGATCGGTTCTTCCAGAGATGTTTTGAAACTCCTATATTCAGAACAATTTTCCCATCATCCTCGTCATCCTCATGATCCTCATCATTCATGTCCGCGATCTGCCGAATGACACTTAACATTGCTCGATGGAGCTCGTACCCGTGTCGCGCATCTTGGAATCCGGGTTGGTGTTCGATCGTATCAAGATTGACGGACTTCGTTGCGATAGCTTCGATCGCTGTCAGGTCTTCAGCATAGACACGGAAATTTTTAATCGCATGAACATAGTCAATGTACTTTTCATAAGGTGTACATTCCATATGTGCGACTGTTGTGGCGAGAGCGGCGATATTGTAAAGACCGAGATCCTGGAGAGCGGCAGGCAAGACGTCTTCGTAAACAACTCTGCGGACCCGTTCTGAGCTCTTGTAACCCCGAACATCGGCTTCCCCAACACGGTCTTCAGCTACGGCCATGTAGCCCAGCCATCCTTCTGGCGTGTGCGCAAATGGCAGATTCTGGTAAAGATGTTGAAGCGTGTCGCCGGCCGTGCTGGAGAAGCCAGTCTGAGTGCACGTAAGCCTCAGATTTGCTACGCCGCGCACATTGTCCAGCTGTCGATAAATGTTGTCGATGAGTTCGACAGGGAGATTCACTAACCATGATGCTGCATGAACCGGTCCAGGGTTCGGCGGAAACATCGAGGCGCCATTGGGCGGCAGGGTGTGGTACTCTCGTGACGTGGTGTTTGGATATTCAAATTCGGTGCGAAGGCTACTTGAGAAGTATACTGTGTGGATAGGAGTTCGGGCAAAGAGTTAAGCTCGGAAGAGTTGATGAGATGAGCAAGCACGACCCATGGAAGGGATCAAGGGTGCCGGTGACTCAAATGTGGTGAAATCAGTGATCAAGTGAGGGAGCGACTGTGTGCCAACCAGATAGAAGAGAACACGCTAAGCATAGATAGACACAAGGCTAGCTAAAGAACGCCTAGTGCCGTGCAACAGTGAAGTGCATTGAGGATCCGCTCCGGCGAGCCTTACGCGCTCCTTTGACGTAGCATCAGGCCTAATGTTCAATAAGTGGTTCTTCATTAGGGCGATTGTCCTTGCGACCATCTTTCACAAGGAGCAAGGAATACTGTAAGTACACGTGAGGGAAAGAGCGCAATTGTTTGGACAAGGTATAGATTGCTGAAAACCTTCGATGCTGTCTATCATTAAAAGAAAGTCGCAAATCTCGTACCCCAACCAGTTCACGTGCCTCATTGTCTACAAATACGTCCGACCCCCCGGCGCCACCTCCCTCACTTCCTTCAAATACCTTCCATGTTTCTGCAAGACCTTCGGCTCCGCCTTCTGCGCCTCGCCCTGCCGCAACGCATATGAGTACCATGTTTTGAAGCAGTCTTTTTGTGTGGCGGGTGGGTAGCGCACGCCTTTGGCGCGGTGGGCTTGGAGCATCATTGTTTCGAGGGAGCGGGATGTTGGGGACATCATGCAGGACACCAGCGGTGGAGGAAGGGGGTTTGAAGTGGTGCGATTGAGGACTGTGAGGATGGACTGGGTTGGAGGACGAGGTTGAGATGCGGTGAACAGTGTGAGCACGTGCTGAGTGGCGTGTCGATGTTCAGTGTCAGGTGTCAGAAGGTCGGACGCAGGCAGTATACGATACGGTGCTTAAACGGAGAAGTGTTGTATTCGATGATTCAAAGACCTTTAGACCAGACAAATGTTGGCTTGCAGCACCGTCTTATGGCTTTCTCGGGTCTCCATGCCCACGTCCGTGCGCCACTACACATGTACAAGCATCCGAACTGGGCTCCAAGACTCTGCTGTTTTCTGATAGGCTGGCAACTTGACGCGTCCAATGGGACATGATCGGTCCTGGCATTACCTGACAACACGCGTACACAGCCTTTGTACTTGGTTATCCATCCAGTCGGCTCGCAGTATGGAAGCGGAGGTAATGATGTAGTATCCCTGCTCGGAGCTGGGTCATACCTCCGTGTAGACCTTGGACGCCGATCGGTATCCTGATGTCCGAAATGATCTTCTTGTAGGTGCGCACACGATCAACATATTTTAAGGTCGGTTTCTGGGGCCATGGGGGTATGCGAGCGCATGCGCCGTTGTTGTGCGAAGAATAAGGCTGATCGTGAAAGCGATGCATCATCAAACGACGTGGAAGAGCGCTGGCGTCAAGCACTGACCACCGGAGTTGAAAGGAAGATTACTGCCAACTGCGCTACGATTGCACCGAGATCGCAGCGATGTGAGCGATGTAGGAATGTAGCTTGGGATCGCAGCTTGTGAACATTGCGGGGTATGTAGCTCTACGAGCGGATCCTACAGCAGTCGCTCGGAACCGCAAGAGCATCCAAAAAACAAGCTCAGGGTTTGTTCCAGGCATCGCCATACCTTATGGCCCTCGTGGGAAAAGATCCCCAGAGACTATTGACGGCGTCTGACTTCGATAGATGTTTGACTTTATAGCCATTGAATTTAACAGGATCGGGGCCAAGCATGGAAAGATCGACGTCCCCCTGGAACTCGAGGTCATGAAGATCGTTGAATTGAATCTCGCCCTCACAACCAAAGATCGCCCCTTGCCGCATGAAGAGATCCTTTTCGTCCTTGAGTCTGACTTGCATGAAAAGCGTGGCGCTTTTCGAGGTGTCCAATTTTGCCTTTATACTCCGCGCATTGTATTGCGATGATTGTATGCAAGGATTCCCGCAAGTTGAAATATGAGCATCGTTGGCTTTGTCTTCCAATCTTTAATTTCCAAACTTTTCTCGTTCGGCTGCAATCCCATTTGTTGTCGGTAGCACCAATCGGCAAGAGAGTACTCGTCGATACCCATTACTGCAGTACCCTTGAAAAGGCCCAGGTCGAGGTCAGTCTTGAACACTCCTTGTTGTCTTGTGTGGCTATGGATAAGTGCTGTTTTCAAAACAAGCCTCCCTTCAAGGCCAGGGTATCGTTCTTCGATGGCTGGACAACTGATCGCATATTTACCGGCAGTCCTCGAGTAATAATCCGTGATCCGATATTTGTCGATGTCCTGCTGCCAGCGCGATTTCCAGACAGTACTGGGACTGTCTGATTGAATCTCTGTCTCTACAGGCTGCTCCGTCTTGACAACTGGCGTCTGGCTATCCGGTTGATCGCGTGCGCTCCTCAAGAGGGCCAGCAGTCCTGAAAGATCGGAAAAGGGGGACGTGGGTGAACCAGCGACACGAGCTACCTTGTGTGAAGATTCTCCAGGCGGTTCCGTCGGGACCTCGTCCTGTCTCAGTTTCCTGGATGTTTTCGTAGACGAGGACGCGTACTTCGTGTTCCATTCCCTCTCGATCTCAATGAAGATTCTATGAGGCTGACCGAGCTGGTGTTCGTTTAGCGCCGATATGAGCGTGGTTTTCCGTGATCTTCATGAGGCATTCGGGTCCATACCGGCTGGGGCACTTTTCTGCCATTGGAATATTGACAGCAGAAGTCTTGGAGCTCCTCCAGCATTCCATGTTTGTAGATGGTGATCGATGACTCGGGAAAGCTCAAGCCCCAAAATATCCTCTGCGCCTTCAAGTAGGCTACCACTGATTGTTGACTGAGCTTTAAAGACCTGGCAGCAGCAGAGTCTCTAGGGTAGCCATTGATGGTGTGCGATTCTCCATCGTAGTTGAAATTTGTTGCCTTTGATCGTGCGATATACTCTTTTCTCAGTCTGCGACATCTTGGGACGGGCGTGAAGTTGTGAAGAAAATGCGGAAAGGCGGAGGCGCGAAGACGCGCCGGGAGGACGGGTTTCTTGGATCCACAATCCATCGCGCGCGCACGTGCCACTCTCAGCGAGCTGACAAACGTCAAGACTTCATCCGCTTTCTCCATACCAAGCACGATTATGGACTCGCTGCTTGCCCGTATACAAAGCTCCCCATTGAGGTGATCAAGTATACGATAGAAACTAATCTTCCGACTTGTGCGACACGGCGAATATGATCCGGTCCTTCTTCGATGAGCGCGCTACATCCATGGATGCGTAGCGCACGAAACGACCTCATCGTGAGCTCGTCACCTTGAGCTTCGATTCCGGAGCATTGCCAACTTGAAAAACTTAGTAGAGAACACAGTTTATACAGCAAACCCGCCGATGAACTTTCCTTTGCATTCCAGGCCGACCACTAAACTTGGACCTAGCAACGATACCCCACACGCCAGGATTTGATACTCATCACGGCTCGCATCTGCGCATGGTAATCAGCATGCGCTCAATTTGGATCGCTGTGTCTACGTGTGTAGTCCTGCATATATAACGTCACCCATCGCACCCATTGAAAATTTGCGTCCCCGCACCATATCTCCTATAACTTCAAGTTCCCGTGTAATACTCATGTTCTTCCATCCCTGAACTTTTATCATGTATTCTAGTCACCCTGTCGATTTGAAGTGTATAGTTTCTGTGGAGTTGTCTCGTATTCACTTTCACCTCCCTTGGCTGTCATGGCCGCAACATCGGATCTATTGACGATTGGGCGAACATGACGACATAGGATATCGCCTTTCATTTTGAAATAATCCATTCACGGCCTAGCATAGGACCGCGTGCTCCTTTTCAGCCACCCGTGCCCTCTTGTCCGCTCACCTCGCTGCCACGAGTTTTGACCACCCTGATCAACCACCAGCTCTCTGACTATCGGCTCTCCGAAATCACACCACAAAGCTCTACGGACTCCTTTCCCTCCAGCCAGCGAACACCCTTGAGCAAGCCCCAAATACACCCACACATGTAACATCTCCACAATGGTCTCCAAGCACAGCAAGACCCTCCGCCAGCAGGCGCTTGTCCGAGCCGAGAAGTTCAGGGAGGAACAGGCGCAGAGGGCCAAGGAGAGCGCATCGAGCACCGCACATGGTATGAGACCACACGCAACCTGGTACGCGCGATCACTGACAATTGATGGTATTAGACGCTTCCGCAATGGCCACTAGTATCGACATCAAGATCAATCCTGCCACAGGGCGCAAGACGCACCTCGACGGTAAGTACTCTTGAAGGCGCATTCATACACAGATTTCTAATATAAAGACCACAGGCACGGCTCTCGGTCATCGCGCTGCGCGCCCCGTCGACAAAGACGCTTTGCCGGTGACAGGAAAAACGTCGTTGAAGAAGTCACTGGCACACAACAAGAAAGGCCGACACCCTCCAATCGCCCCAGCACCTCGCGACGACCCCAACGTCGCCCGCCGTGCAGCTGCCAACGCCGTTCGCGCGACCGCTCTGGCGAATCTCACTCCACTGCCTATCGTAGGATGTAGTCATGAAGCTTTGCATCCACCTGCGCAGCACGTACCAGTCGCCTCTGCTCCAACTCTCACTGGTCACACTGGTAGCAGCGCACACCCGATCTCAGACAACTACGGTAATCCATTGACGCCGATCGCATTTCGCTACGAGACTTTGGAGGATAGGGCGAAGAATGAGCCTGTCAAGACACCGTTCTTCTCAGCGTTCACCAAGTCTGATGGCTCCATGTTTACATTTGGTTCCTCGTTACCGCCAACTGCCAAGCCCGTCGATGCGACACTTGACTGGATCTTTCAAGCCCCGGTAACCAAGTCCTCGCCCTCCGAGAAAGGCTCGGTGTTCTCTGGTGATTCGACTCGCAGTATCTTCGAGGTACTCGGAAAGTGCCAAGAGGTGAAGATCTGCAAAACTACGTCCGAACAGGAGATTGGTACCGAGCCATGCAAAGACGGTTGCATATCATCACCACAGGAAGAATCGGATGAGTCGAATGAGTCTTCATTCCCTCCTACCGCAGACTGGAATGATGATGCTCAGCGGCAGACTGAGCTACAGCTGCCCCTCGCCTTCAAGCCCAAGATGGATTCAAGTGCATCTGCACCTGTTTCTGCCACTATGGAGGCTGAGTTCGAGATCATTGAACAGTCAGAGCTTGAGTCCACTGCACAACAGCATGGCTCGACCGATGACGAAGCGTACTCTCAGGACATGGCACTCGGGCTACACGAGTCTGCTTCTCCGCTCATCGCGCGCATCAATTTGCAGACCATCGTGGAGCCCTGGCAATCAGAGCGCATGTTCTTCGCCGACACAGAGGGCTTCACTCGCCTAGTCGACATGTCACAAACTCTGTATGACATCGCCATCAACAATGATGATGTCAACTCGGACTTCGATTCGATCGCCTCCCCAAACAAGCCGGTTACTTCGCCTACTAGCTCCATTGCTTCTTCTAACAACTTTGAGTCGCCGCTACGAACCGTTCAGGATGCTGAAATGACCTCGTCCGAAGACAGCGAAGACGAGATCCACATTGAGCGCTTGTTCTTCGCTAACACCACTGGACACACGCGTGTCGTTGACCTCACTCAACCCATGTACGACGTGGACATCATGATCGATGATGGTGCTTCTGACTTCGACTCTGAGTATTCGCCAATCAAGTCAAATGCTTCGCCGCGCAAGCTGGATTCGCCCCTTAAATTCCACGATGAGGCTGTTATGTCATCATCTGAGGACGTCGATGAGGACATTGACATAGATGGATTACTAGAGTCATTCCGCGTCGATTGCGCCTACCTCACGCAGCAGCTGGTCGAAGCTGAGCGTGAAGTCACACCCGACACTGATCTGAGCTTCTCCGAGGACGAGGATGTCATCGATCCTTGCCTGGAGTTCATCTCCAAGGAGGTCACCGTCGTCGATGTGCCAGAAGACGCACGTTCATCCGAGCTCGGGCAGACTACATTGGGCACAGAATCACTCTCCACCTTCCTCTCGCACCTCCAAGCCGACAACAACGGCGCAGCAACGAAGCTCGCGATTGCGGAAACCTTCTTGAAGCTCGTCAGCCTTGAGCGAGAGAAGCTTGGTAGGCCTCCTCTGCCGGCCTCGTATACGGCAGGCGCCGTCATGGCGAGCGAGATTATGCCCCATACTATCTTCCTTGGGACGAATTCTTTGGCGAAGTTCTTGTCGCATTTTGGAGATGAGGCGCATGTGGATGAGGTGCATCGCATGTTTGGCATGCTCAGTGCGGAAATTGTGCGCTTGAGGACTGTAGCGACGACAGAATTGATAGCTGCGCTTGGACGAAGGTTGGGAAGGATCTGGAGCTTGTGAGTATTTGGTGTTGCATTTGAATATTTTGGAGTTGTGATACCATTTTGATATTTCAGGCCAAAGACGCCTGCCACAGTATGAACAGCCACAACTGCATTGAGCATTCATTTATATACAACTGCCAGTGATCACTCCTTACCCCGCCTCCTGGTTTCCGTTGCCTTTGGGAACGCACCGCGTCACTGTGAAAGGAATCTATCACTCCACAACAAAATCGCGCAAAACACTGTAAGGCAACAGGCACAATCACATCACACAGCGTGCCGCCGGATCGTCCGAGCTCATACTCGAACAACGCGCTAGTAGGAGTTCCTGCGTCGCTCTCGTCCCATATAACCATATTACCCCCCCTCGGCCTCCTCACTGGACTCTCTCTTTTCACAACTTCCGAACAGAAAGCTCTACTCAACAGCTCACTTGCACAAGGAACTTATGTTTACCATCTCTCACGCTTACGCCCAAACAGCAATCAACTTTCTTCCAACTCTCCAAGACTCAACTTTCCTCACAACTTTCCAAGACTTAGTTCTTCCAGGAAACATGTCTACCACCACCACTTCCACCGCTGCCGTCCAGGCCAACACCGTCGCCAACACCAAGCCTTCCCAGGTACAGCAGAAGCGCGCCCGCAATTAGGCCTCCATGTACAAGGGCAATTTCAACATGTTCGCTGATGACAAGCCCAAGTCTAAGGTAGTCGGCGACTTCCACATGGACGCCCTAATGGCACAGGCCCAGGCTGATAATGCTGCGGCCGCAGCTGCGGCTGCGAACTATCCCACCTTCAAGACCTCCAAGGAGGTCAAGATGAAGGACGCCTCGCTGCCTCCTGCGCAGATCATGCCTTTCGCCGGTGTTGCTGCAGCCCCTTCTGGACAGCATGTCTCGCCTGGATCATGCCAGGTGTCGTCCACCATCTCCACCACCTCATCAAAGTCGAGCCTGTCCTCAGCATCGACGGCCTCTCGAAAGTCCCGGGGTGCAGCTGTGCAGCCGTCCGGACCTTGGGGCAACACTGGCCCGTACACGCATCCTCCAGAGCGTGAGGAGAAGCAGACCACCCCTCCTCCGACCAAGGCTCCTCCAGCCGATGGGACCGCCATTGCGGCACCCACTCCAGACAAGGATGGGTGGATCGACGTGGTGAATAAGAAGTCGCGACACAACGCCACTGCAGCATCACAGAACACTTCAGCTCCTGTGGTGGATGTAGATGAGGCGCCCAAGATGTCTCGTCGACAGAAAAAGCAGGCGGCTGCCGCATTAGCTGCAGCTTGGGCTGTCCCTGACATCTCACCCCCTACGCCTTCGCCAATTGCATCGACTGCAGTAACCGAGACTGTTCCAAAGCAGGAGAATGAGTGTTCCACCGTCGCCAGCAAGAAGCCTAGCAAGAAGGCACCTGCTGATAAGTACTCGTACATCTGGGACGAGTCGAAGTCCACCCTTCCAGACACGAAGGCCATTGGCCGTTCGAACAACAATAAGTCGCCGATTGCCCAGGCCGATGTGCACTACCCGGCTCTCGAGGTGCCCAAGATCAAGGTGTCTCCGATGGAAAATTCTAGCAAGACTCTCCCTCCCACGGTCCAGCCACCAGAGCCTGTGGCCATCCTGAAGACCACCAAGGACGATATGCCTTCGCAGCCCACCAAGGAGCCCTCCACGCCTGAGGTCACGCCCGCTGTTCCAGAGGTGAAGAACAACTTCACCCAGCTCACTGGTGAAGAATACAACGTCGCCATGCCTGATTGGAGTGGTCAGGTCGGCACTCACATGTCTCGACTATTTAGCATGGTGGCGATGGACTCATTCGTGAAGTCCACGCCGGAGACCGTCGTTCTGGAGACTGCGCCTACACCATTCATCGCTTCGCCAGCTGCAGTCGTTGACTCGCCCGCTCCGGTCATTGTCTTGCCTGCGCCCACCGTCTCTTTTCTCACCCCTGTCATCACTGCACCCAAGAAGAAGAAGTTGGGCGCCCAGCACAAGAAGGCCAAGAAGGCGAAGGCGGCTGCAGAGGCTCTTGCGGCTGAAGTCGCCATGGCTGAGCCTGCCGCCCCCATCCAGCAGACTGACGTTGTTCAGGTGTCCCAAGTGGACTCGTTCGTTGATGGGAAGGACATTTCGTCATCCGTTCCTGAGATCGTCCAGGATTCGACTGCTTCTGACCAGACTGTCGCTGTAGATGTGACAGAGATCGCCCCTGCCGCCATCGAGGAGAATTCCAGCGCCGGGAACATCTCCTCAGTCGTCTCTGAGACCACTCGGGAGTTGACTGTTTCTGAGCAGGTCCTGGAGGAGCCGCTCATTGCAGCGACAGAGGACGAGGACTTAAATGAAGCCGTGGTCCAAGTCCCCACTGTTTCTCTCAAATCGCTCGCGGATATAGCGATGATGGTTGACCGCTTCTGTCTCCAGTTCGGCTTCGATGACGTTTTCGAAGATCCGGAGCCTCTTACCGAGATGAAGATGACTGACGACCGCTTCTCTCTGCAGCATGGCCTTGAGGACTTGATCAAGGAGGCTTCAGCCACCGACCTCACTGACCCCTATGTGCTAATCACAAAGCCCAAGATTCAGATTGCCTTTCCAGAGCTCGACGCCGATGTCTTGCGATTGTGCGATATCGTCCACGCCGAGATCTTTTCCACCGATGCGCAGGATATTGAGGAGATCGAAGCCAATGAGCCATCTCCTCCTTTGGCTGAGAGTATCACCGATGCCATCACCAACGTTACAACAACCCTGATTGACATCCGTATCAACCAGCTATATATGGGCGGCATCAGCATCTCCGAGATCCTCGAACGTGTCGCTCGTGAAGACACCACCGACGCGACGTACTCCAAGGAGCAGATCGCCACGGCTTTCATCTCGTGCGCAGACCGAGAGCGCAAGATAGTTGGAATGAGGCCGTCCATGGGCAGTTCAAAGGCGAACAAGGTCCTGCAATCCCCCATTCTCCAGAATATCGTTCGTGTGCGCCGAACAAAGCTGGCGGACTTTCTGGCACTGCTGTACTTTGAGGACGGGCGAATGACTCTTCCTGGTGTCGCACAGGTGTGTATTGTCAGCGCAGAGAAGTAGATGGCTTCCCGTGAAACCGCGGTCAGAACGACAGTCGCTCGAGCCCTGAGCTCATACATGGAGTCTACGATGTGAGGAAAAGAGTGACTGGGAGTACATTGCAGATTGCACTGAGTAAGTGACAAGATTTAGCGGCAGGGAGGGGATATTGAGACAGCTTGCGTTTCCTTTGTACATGTTCAAATAAAAATGTAATTACTTCAATCTAATTTCGACCATGAAAATCGACCATGCTTGTCTCCCACGTTTTACAAACATAGCCCAAGTGGTACTCCCGTGATCTGCGATGGAATACTTATCAACTGATTGGAATTATGGTTGGTACTTTTCTGAAAGGACCGCCAAATTCGCCCTACGTCTCTATGTAACTCCTGAGTAGTAACGTTGTTTGTGGTCCTTGCTGTCGCTTTGAAAGCCCGTCTCCGCAAAAAGCCTTCTCTCTGTATAGTCTGTCTCACGACATCCTTATCAATAGCTAGGTCGTTATCAATCGATTGCACGTCTAATACCCTGATACTTCACAGCTCCTAGAGGTTCGACCCAGAGAAAATGCTTCGCCCTCTTTTCCAATGACTGGGCATTAGACTGCGTGTGTATAAATTCAGTTGCGGGGAAGAATTTGTCCAAATCTAGCATCTCTTCATAGGAAAAGCTTAAGGCGAGGAGCTGTCACACAGCAGGTAGTACTGCACAACGCGAAAGTCCACCATTCACAAGACAGTCTTTAAAGGATTAGGGACACAGCATTGGCTATGATTGTTGGTTGGCTTTGCACTGAGTGCGAAAAGGGAAATAACGATAACTAGGAATGCATTCAGTTCGGTTGTTCTTTTGATGTATGTACAAAGGAGGAGAACTACAGAAGGGAGGGCTCAGGGGTTCTGGTCAGCGCACTGCTCAGGCGCCGCGATTAGTGCGTCTGATCGCGTAGCTGAGATATTGAAGATATCTATGAACCGACAATGATGCATATTAAAAGCGTGGCGCCAGGTCTGGATTCAGACATGGGTTAGGCATCGTTCAATTCTGAGACGTAGTCATCGGAATCAGATTGTCAGATTTTACTATTCTTGTTAGTAGCACTTCCTTTGCAGCGCGGTAGTTGCAGTAAGTGGGTGTACAATATTGTACGGTGGGGTTGATCAAGTTACGAATGTATATTGTTGCAGATTGATGGTGTTCTATCTCTCGTACGAAGGCGTACATATACAATTATGGTGTACGGACAGTTCTAGCTATTCCACATTCTAAGCATTGTCCTATGCCCCGTAAAGATACTCTGCAACGGCTGATGATATTGTCGTGTGCTAGTTGGTCCAGGAAAGGAACGGCATATTGTCTACGAATAGTGACGAAGACCTCAGTCAGCTTCCATCTTGCAATCACAAATGGTGTAGTGTAGTTTCTGGGCACGTGATGTGATAACGAAGTAAGCAGCAAAAGTGTATTAGACAGTCTCCTGTCCAAGGCGTAGGATGTCACTGACGATTATCGTTAGCAATCTAGCTATTGGAGCAATCCACCTTTCTACCGACACTAGCCTTCCTGACGATGAGGGAATACTCAAACAACAACGCTCCGAGCGATTGTGCTAAGCGTCAAAGAATGAATCCTTGTCCTGACCTAGTCTAAGTTTTACGATCCAAAAGTATGCGTTTCCATGTTTGCTCAACTCATAAAGGTACCACAGGCTTTAGCTTTCTACGGGGAGATATTTGTTCTCCAGTAGCTTCCATCTCATGACGCAATCTACTCATGCTTGCTCCTTTTTTCGTAGCACAAGTAGCGGGCTCTCATAGATATGGCAGATCGCCTCAGCATAACAGCATCTCAATTGATCTCATCCTCGTTCACTTGATCAGTTCTAAATGGTACAGCCGTCTTAGATCATTATATACATAAATATTCTCAAGGTGTTGGGAGGGCTTTGCACTAGTGCGAAAGGAAATAACTATAACTGCATTGTACTCGATTGATCTTCGTTGTTCTTCCTTCTTGCTACGTGAGGATGCTACGGAGGTGTATATGGTCTGAAACGAGTGAGGCCGAAGTAGGATCGGATCGGCTCGTTGGGCAGCGTTCAGCAACCGACGTCCCTACCGATACTCATAATCCGACACAAGGAGTTGCGGGCTATCAGGCGTGTTTTGGGTATTGCTTTGGCCCTGTCACTTCGTCCCAATGCAGATAAACCTTGCACTGGCCCGGGCCGCACTGTGGAAAATACCCCTCCTACCCGTATGACGCACCAGACCCCCTCATCGTGATTTCAGCTACCTAGGGCCATCGAAGAGGTCTCTCAGACTCGCGCCTTGAGCACGGACTCCTTGCTCCTCTCCTTTGGGTACTTAATGCCCACCGCTCTCTCCAGTTCTTCCCCCACCACTCTTGGCTCCCTGACTTGATCTACTCAACTCCCAGACCAATTTACAAGCCTTTCCTTAAGCTTCCCCTCACGCTACCCAATCATACAGCCACTCAGACGGCCAGTTCTCAGGTACCTGGACACTCCTGTCATTCACTCCGACGCCCGATCCGTCTTAGCCCGCCACGCCTCCCCTCTCCAGATCTCTCATAAGCTACCCACCGCCCAAGATCTTGCCTACAACGCTTGCTCTCTATACTTTGGCTTTGATCAACTCTCGAGACTGACATCAACCATAGCTTCTAGCTTCCATCAGCCAAAGCTTCCTGAACGCTCCCTCTCCTGCACGTGTCCGCATAAACGAGCACCATCTCTACCTCCGCCACACCTCAAACCCGCAAACCAACAACCAGAAACATCACAATCGCTGGAGGAAAGTCATACTTCGCTGCTGCTAAGCCCAACAAGTCCTTCTTCGAGGAGAAGGCCAAAGCCATTGCTACCCCCTCATCACTGACAAGACGTCCACTGGTCCCGCGCCGATCAAGGTCGCCCCGTTCTCAATGACCGACGGCTATGCCAATGCCGCAAAGTCTGGCCTGGCTCAGACATCGTTCACCAAAAAGCTCGCGGTGTGGAACAAGAATGCGGCTCCTTCACAGGTCGCCCAGCCTGCCGTGAGTGGCCCGGGCTCCTTCGCCCACGTCGCCGCCGGTCCCGCTCCTGAACCCACCCCTGCGTCCTGGAAGTTCAAGGAGTCCAAGAAGTCGAATGGCCGCAAGAACTCTGGATCGTCAGACTGTGCGAAGTCGTCCACTTCGACGAACTCATCGCAGACGTCGGCATCCATCGTTTCGACCAAGGGACCCAAGCCCGTCCCCATCAACAACAAGAAGCCTATTTGGTCATCTGCGAAGACTTCAGGCAATTATTCACAATGGTGGTTCCCCAGGGCATGCCGGCTGCACACTCGCCGTCCACACCGTTGCAGGCGCCTGCTGGTTTCATAACAGCTACTGCTCGTCGCGAGATGGAAGACGCCAAGGTCTGGGGCGGCGCTGGTTTCTTCGGAGGCGCAAACAACACCAAGGAGTCGCGTCTACCGTCCTCGTCTTCAAGCTCAGCGAGCTCTCCGGAGGCTGCGAAGCCTACTAAGGCCGTCGAGCAGCCTCAGTTCCCTGTCCTCACACCCTCGGACGTGCCGAAGTCCACAAAGCAGATCAAGTCTGTGGAGAAGCCCGCCCTATCGACTGAGAAGGCCTCATCCAAGAACGCCGCCTCGATCAAGTTCACGGGCAACGGTGGTGCCGCACATCTGTCGGCGACCGTGTCACCCCCGTCCTCGGCACAGCCTAGCAAGAACACTGGAGCAAATTCATACTCGAATATTGCTGCGAGCATTCCATCCGTCCCGATCAAGAAGGCTGAGGACGAGAACAAGGCTCTCGCACCTCAGCCAAAGACTACACAGCAGCTCGTTGCGACTGGGAAGAAGTCCCAGCGCAAGAACAAGAAGAAGGGTGCAAAGAGCACGGAGACTGCTACATCCCCTTCTGTTACAGAGACGGTCGATACCACCAAGAACATCGATGTGAAGGAAGCTGTTGTAACTCTTGCCTGGACACATCCAGGCGACCGAGAATGTCTCAACCCCCATCGTGAAGACTGCCGCCCTGACCGAGTCCGGGCAAAGTAAGCCTACGACTCCCTAACCCTACTTGAATCACTCTAACTTTTGCGTAGATGCGACTCGTAAGTCTGGCGCACAAGACGCGTCTGCGACCACGAAGACTGGCCGCAAGAAAAAGAAGTCCGGCGCCCAGCGCAAGAAGGAGAAGAAAGCTCGCACTCCTGAACAAGTCGCCGCCATTGCCGCGGCCAATGCTGCCGCAAATCTCGCGAAGAAGATCACCTCCCAGATCGCCATCATCAAGAACCTCGCCGAGAAGGATGCGGCTGACCGCGAGCTGTCCATGGACATCTACGATCTCGAGGATTTGGCTTTCCGAGACAGCGAAGATATCATGGAGTTCAACAAGCCGCGCGCAGAGGAATCGTTGCGAGCGGCTCTTGATGTGAACGCCGCGAAGCCTATCGGCGAGCGTGTGCTCATCAAGAATCTTCCATCGTACACGTGGTTCTTTGACACATGTGCGCAGCCCGTCCTCCAGAATCGCGCTGCGGAGATCCTCAAGGCCATGAACCCAACTTCTCTCAAGGCCACTGTAAAGCAGATGCAGATGACCAAGGAGAAGGCTACCAAGATGAAGATGGCGATCGCGGACGACCTAGTGCCAAGACCTGGACTTCTGTCTCGCCTGAGAATGGTCTCAACTTCGGCACGTCTTCGCTCCCCGGTGTCCCGGTTGTCTCCGTTCTGCCTCGACTGGCACCGAACTACAAGTTCGGCCTGGCTTCGACCACCCCAATCGTCTTTGGTGAGTCCACCGCCTCGCCCGAGATCGAGAAGTTGGAACCCACCGAGCTGGAAACCACCAAGCTTGAGGTCACTGAGTCTGAGAGCCCTAAGTTGGAGGTCAGCGAGTCGACCTCTCTCAATGCGGTCGCCAATCAGTCCACCGCGACCATCATCACCACCGCCGAGTCCTCAGAGTCTGATGACATCACTACCGATACCGACGCCTCTCTGGCTTCCGACGAGGAGTGGGTGTCTACTGACAACGATTCCACGCCAGATACCATACAGGAGAAGATTTTCGAGCCCCTTGCCGTCACCATTGAGAACGTTAGCTCTTTCAAGACTGGCACTGCTCTGGTGTTGGCCGTGGCTGGTGAGAAGCTGTACGCCCAGTCCCGTGTAGATGTCATCCACGATAAAGTCACCGAGCCTTCCATGGCATTGACGCAGTACCACGGTACACCTTCCGACTCTTCCGAGACTGCTCTAGAGGCCATTCAGGTCTGTCTCACCACGAAGGCACCGGACGCCTTCGTGCCCGCTCTTCCACTTGCCTCTCGTGGTTCTCTCTTCGCGCTCCAGGCTGCCTTCGATATCCACATGATTGACCGCCCCTTGCGACTCGCCGCCTACTTGATGCTTCCTCCCCAGCTGCAGACCGGTGACGCATCCATCGACACTCCCTCCAAGGACGAGCTCCGTGTGACCCTCTTCACACCGCCCGAGACCACTCGTCCCTTCTGCGGCCGCCTGATCAACATCCAGATCGGCATCGTAATGCTCGGCGAGTCACTCCGCGCCACCACCAACCGTCTGGCCAGCTCGTTCACTGTTCTGGAACTCATCGATGCGTTCCTGCACATTGCGAATTACGAGATCGAGGCGCTGGACCTCGGACAGGTCCATCGTGTGAATGCGGTGGCGGTGCGCAACTACAAGTATCTGCAGAACCGTGTCATCATTGGCAGCATCAAGCTCAGCGACTTCTTGGCGCTAATTTCCTTTGATGTCAATGGAGTCGCATTGGCGCATTCAGTGATTGAGGTGTGGAAGCTTTGTGCGGAGCGGGATGAAGACGCCGACGTCTTCAATACAAAGCGTGAGGCGTCGGTCTCAGGAGAGCTCAGTGATCAAGATGGATTGGCATTGTGGTCATCTCCTTGTCGGAGTTGCGAGTGGGATTTGTGATTGGAGTTGAGCGTGGGGGACGCGAGGATGATGGATAAGAACGTCAGGTAATTTGAATATGTTCCATAAGAACTTTGCATACATGAGAGTGTTGAGTTGTTGTGGTGATGTGTCGTTGTAGCTGTCTTTCCTGATGAAATTTATTCGATGATTGGTTTTGGAGATAGGACAAGCCGTGGATTTTGAGTGAGGAGATTGATTTAGAGATTGAGGTTGAGACTGAGGAGGGACATTCCCGACAACGGCAACGACTTCACCTAACCTCGAGATACCTCCAATAAGCTGTCCAGACACCTACACTCTACCGACCTACATCTTCCCGAACACACTCGTCCCTGTAATAAACTCCTCAGTCCCTTCTCTCCTCCTCCTCTCATCCCCAAACCCATCTTCCGACCTGAACATCTGCACATCTGTGCGATCCTCCAACAAAACACTCGCCTCTGCCTCGGCCATGAGATCAAAGCTCTCGCCACTTTCACTCCCATTCGTCTTCTCGAAAACGTCAACACCTCCATCCCACCACCTCGCCTGCTCGCCAATCCAATCAACACCACCACTCCTGCGATCGCGACGTACTACTTCTTTCTCCTCGAGTGGATACAGGGGCTGGGTCGTCTTCGGTGGCAAAATGGTGCGCCGATGCCATGAGCCGAGAAACATGCCTTCAGGATCGACCTCGTTGCGCACGCGATTGTACTCATCCAGATCCGCGCCATACGTCTTCGAAAGATACGCGTAGTCAACGTTCTCGAAGTTCTTAGCCCAGTGCGGCCGGCCGTTGTATTCCTTCATCAAGTGCTCAAACGCCTGGTAGTAGCGCTCACGACATGGTGGGTCCTGGTTGTACGGGCGGTAGAGCGTGGCGTTGAGGTAAAGAGCAGGCTTGTTGGGGTAGCTTGTGTCGAGATACGGACGGGGTTCCCGGCCTTGGGTATTTGCGACGCGGACTTCGATGGGCGAGTGGACGTACAGGCCCTTGGTACTAAACGGAATGCCGGAAGATTGCTCGTCGCCGTGGAGCCAGTCTGTCAGGCGGGAGAGCGCCTCAGGACCTTTTTCGAGCGGGATGGACCATTCGTTGACGAATTGCGAGTACAAGCAATTCATGAGCAGTTCGTTACGCTGCTCGCCGATCGCAGAGATGGTGGTACCGTCTTTGAAACCGTATTGCATGCCGAAGACGAACCGTTCTACCCAGGGGAGAATGCGCGGCACGTATTGGCTGATCCAGAGAAGAATGTGGTATGTGTGGTATCCAATGCTGCCGCCGTACCAGTTGTATGCGGGTTTCTTGTGAGGCTTCGTGGTCTTGTCAGCGCGCCAAACAATTGCGCGCTTCATATATGGCATCCACCATACTCGCACAAACTCGTTGGAAGTCCAGAGTCCATTTTCCCAGTCGGATAGCACGTCTTCGATTGGCCGTATGGTCTGCTTCCACTCGATATCACTAGCCTCGATCATTTCGAACTCGATCTCGACGAGTATACCCAATGCGCCGAGAGATACGAGTGCCGCACGAAACAAATCTGGCGACTGAGTAGGCGAGCACTTCACCACCTGTCCATTCGCCAACAAGATCCTCAAGCTTCTCACGCGATCCGAGAGCAGTCCATGGCTCATCGAACTACCATGGGTCGCAGTTCCAATCGCCCCAGCAAGACTCTGCTCATCAATCGATCCCAAATTCGGCATCGTCAATCCAAATGCCTTCGCCTGCAAATTAAGATCGTGCATCCGTATGCCAGCCTGCACCGTCATACATTTCTCCTTCTCGCTCACCGAAAGCACTTTCTTGAAGTCATCCAAGTTCACCATCCATGCCGAGGTACACGTTATTTCCGATGGCGAATGTCCGCATCCTACAGTCACTACGCGTCTTCGCATGCGCCGCGCAAGAGTCACGATCTTTTGTATCTCGGGAATACTTTGTGGGCGGAGGTAGAGCTCGGGCCGGGAGTGGAAGGTACGCGCCCACGTGTGGTGAATGTGTGACTGGGAGGCGCGGAAGGGAACATCGGGGTCGGTGCGGTCGAGTTCGATTGCGAAGCGCGGTGGCATCGTGAGGCTCGACATTGTTGGTTGTACCATGCTGGCGGCTTTTTCGTGGTGTGACTTCGTCCTATGTAGCTACGACAGGAAATTATGCAAGTCGCGATGACGTTGACGATACCCCGCGTTCGTCCGAAGCAGTATCAGATGATAAGAAAGGGAAATCGTTGCCGCCGAAGCTCGTGGCTGGAGGTGTACGGCGCGTTGGGAAGCATGTCGATAGTGTCACTATTGCTAGCAAACTGGAGGGGTGGCGGGGCTCAGGCCTAGACCTAGATCCTGGCGGTGAATAGCAGAACACGCGATCGGGAGCTAGCGTCGGAATCTGAACGCAAATCACGTGATACCCACTCCGCGATACTTTGGTACATACTTATCTTCTCTAGGATGTCTTTTTCACGATCGGATCCGGTGTCGAGTGTTCAATTTAACTCTTTTCAGGTCGTCGTACATGTCTGTAACATCAGCAGTCTCGCGATAGTTTGGCACGGGCCCTGGGGGGCTCATGCCTTCCATGATCACAAGACCGGCTGCTTTCCATATTTCCACACCATACTTGACCCTCGTGCGAAAGTCGCATTTCACAAATACGGCTGGGGCGAAATTCGCGATCCGCGTACTGCACAGCGAAATTGGCCCCCACTGACATCCTAGTCACCGCCGCTTATGCATCGCCTATGCAATCCTTTCTTACCGGAGGGCAATGCATCCAGTCACTCTCGATGGCTCTGTATCTCATCTACACATAAGATCAGCCGCCCCGATGGAATCGCGCTGATTTATTCCTGATTTATCCAGTCTTTTAGTCTGAGCCTTTTGTTTGGACGTGTTCTTGCATCCAGCTTTGCACACATAACTTGCTTCTTATCTGCACAACACTTTATTTTGTGTTTTCGTTGGTAGAGACGTGACAACGGTTGAATGGACAATCAAGAAGAGTTGGAAACAACAAATCAGGATGCCTCCACCACGGACGACACAGTTGTCGGCGGCCCCGACTTCCAGTCTTGGACGAATGAAACCAGAAACTACAGAAAATTGTCATTGTGGTTAGCTGCAAAGAGAGGAAACGTGCGCGACGTGGAACTGTTGCTCAAATCGCCTGACGTGGATCCGAACGAAGTAGACCGCGACTTGCGCACTGCGTTATGGTGGGCTGCGTGGTGTACAACAGGAAATCAGACCAAGATTGCAGAACTTCTGCTTGCGAATGACCGTGTCGACGTCAATCCTGCTGATTTCAGTGGGCAAACACCACTACATATAGCTTGTATGGTGGGCAATGTCGAGGTGGTTAAGCTACTCGTCGTAGAAGCTAACTTAGACATCAATCGCAAATGCTTTGATAACCACTATGGTGGGACAACACCGTTACATGCGGCTGTGTACCGCGGGCACAGGGAAATAGTCGAGTTACTTCTCGCACAGGACGACATTTCCGTTAACGCTCCGGACGCAAATAGCAATACACCACTGCACTTATCTATCAAGAAAAGCCGAGATGACAAGGATTTGGCTAGATTGCTGCTTTCAAAAAAAGGCATTGATGCCACACTAAAGAACCGGGATGGTCAATCACCTGTTGAACGAGCTGTTGTTGCAGGACGTGCAGATTTGGTAGATGAACTACTCACGATGGAAGACTCTGCCAGTACAAAAGCCAACGAGGATCGGAAAGAGCTAGCATTCATAGCTGCGGAGTACGGACATGCGGAGGTCATGGCAACGCTACTTGCGCATTCTGAAGATGTGGGTTCACAAGCCAAGAACAAGCGAACGCCGCTCCATTATGCCGCGGAGCAGGGCCATACAGACGTCGTGAAGCTATTGCTTGAAGTACCCGATATCGACAAACATGCCAAAGATGCCAAATTCGATACACCGCTACTCCTTGCTGCTCGTCGGCAACTGACTGCTGTGGAGAAGTTGTTCCTGGCACAAGATAACGCCGGAATACCACATCAGTCCTCGCATGAGCTAGCACTAATTATATATGCCGTCCAGAACCGCGAGCCGGACGTGGTGCGAATGCTTTTGAAAGGAGACCAAGGCCAGAAGTATTACAATAGTGCCTTGGGCGTCGACAACCGCACTTTAATGTGGTTGGCTGCCAACAAAGAAGATGAGGAGATGATCGAGACACTCCTGGGGGGGGATCGGGAAACATTGCATCTATTGGTCAGAGAAGGGAAACTCCCTGTAGTAAAACTCCTCCTCAAGGCCGGTTACGATCCGGACATCATGGACGAGCAAAAGCAGACCCCATTACATGTAGCAATTTCACACGAGCGCTTGGATATCGCAAAACAACTCATTGAAGCAAAGGCCAATGTCGACCACAAGGACTCAAACGCCAATACGCCAATACGTCTAGCGGTCGCGCAGAGAAGCTACAAACTCATTGAAGTACTGCTACAAAGTTCGGCCAAGACTCGCGACTTCACAGCGAAAGAGTGGCTTGACGCGTACGACAGGAAATCATCGGATACACTATTGTTGAGCGAAGATCCAAGTGGGAAGCAAAGGGTCGGATTCATCGAAAGGGCCGCGATGCATGGTCAGTTAAGGCAAATCAAAACCCCAGTTGGCCCTGATCGACGGCTTTTGTAAGTCGCACCATCCCAATATGTAGAGATGAACCAATCTAACAACCAAATCTACAGTGTTGTCCCCACCCATCTATCCTTCCAAGATGGCTGGCTCCCACACGCCTCGCGCCTCATCCTGCGCAACAAACTACACACTTTCGTATCCGAATATGACGCCAGCGGACACATGGTCTTCTCCGTCGTTGTATGGTTCCCCGCTGGCCAAGATCACAGCGCGGGCAAACATTTCAGAGTACCCGACGAAGAACAATACAGAATCATGTGGACGACAGCATCGACTTGGCCGGCATATCGCGGCATGGGATGTCCGTCCATGGACCATTTCAGCACGCTACCCTATGGCTGGATGCCGGATGACGGGGTCGATTTCGTGAAGCAGATTCTCGAGCATCTGACAGGGCGGTGGATGCAATTATGTGATCAGGCCGAAGACCACCTCGCCACATGTGTAAGCCCGCATCGTCCCAACCCAGCATTGCAAGATGTCTAACATCAGGCAGCGCCTAGACCAACTCCGCGCGCGCGGCCAATCGCAAGAAATCATCCTGCGCCTCGCGCAAGACGCGCAAACATGGTCATCTCTGCGCACCATACTCAAGACGCAAATGTGCACCGCCCGCGGTTTCGCGCGGGAGTATTGTCAGAGGTATAATAAGGGGCAGGGCGAGAATGTGCTGGTTGAATGTATAGCGGTGAACGAGAACTCGATTATTGCAAGGATTGAAAGGCTGGATCAGGCGATTAGGGACTTGTTGCAGCTCGTAAGTGTGCGGGGGGTGCGTTGGGAATGACGACTGACATTTGTGATGTAGGAATTCGCGTGGGTTTCTATCACGGAGGCGCATCGCTCGACGAGTCTGGCGACGAGTATGAAGAGACTAAGCTGGGTAACCGTACGCTGCTTTTCCCCTATCCCTCATTTGCCCATCATCTAACCACATTTAGTTCATATTCCTCCCCGCAATGTTCGCATCCAGTCTATTCGGCATGAACATCAACATCCTCGACTCCAACCCCGATTGGCGCTGGGCCCTGCTCACAGGAAGTATCTGCCTAACCACGACTATCTGCGCTTGGTTGGTGTTCAAGTATTGTCCGGTATGTCACCACCCTACGTCCACGATACGAGCTAATGTTGTGTGCAGATTGAGCGGTGGTTGGAGAGCACGATTGGAGGCAGGATTGAGCGGTTTACACGTAAGAACAGGGAAGCGTGAGGACAAACTAAAAGCGTAAGGGACGTGAAGTGTATTGCGATGGATTATTGGGCTATGAGGTGGATTTGGGAGTAGGATGTGGTACTCCTGGTACTTCGAGCTGGGCGAAGAAGACCCTACAGCTTAAGAATGCTGCGATGCAGCATATTATGGGGTATTTGTAGTTGGGATATGTAGTCGATCATGCTAATAAGTACTCGCTCGAGAGACGCGTCGCTGATGTCTCCGGCGAATCTACAACAGAGGCGATATTTATGCCGCGCGCGAACACAGTGTAGTTATACGAAATGCACAAGTCAATCTCCACGAAATCAAAGACATGCCTGGAGTGCTTCCCTCCTTTATCGTGTAATAAGTATTCATCTCTACAACCCGTGTAGCCGTCTTGCCGCGTGGATTGAGAGATTTCGCAACGAAGCAGCAGTAAATATTTCAAAGTCTGTCTCACCGTTATATATCAGTTTGCGTCGCATACCTAGCCTTTGCATACGGCGAATTGCTTCGCTGCGTCTGGGGCGACCTCGTCAATGCTAGACACCAGCTCACGTGACACATTATTTCGCCAGCCACACATGCATGCCTCAGATATCCATAAAGCCAGCTCCTATTCGCCATAATACAATCTGAGCGAATGCTTTGCGAACAGTCCGTCGTAGCAGTCCAGCGCACCAATCACACATCTCATATCTTGAAGAGTTGAGTGACATTATGCTCCGTCTATTGTTGCAGCAAGAAATCTCCGCTATCGTACTGTTACAGATGGCCTTCTCTAGTATCCGTAGCCGCAAAGAAAGCAGACACATGAAGCGCAAAAAAACAAGGGACGTAACCAAATACAGCCATATGCAAGTACTTTTTTCCACTCATGGCTGTCCTGGTATCATTTTCCACTCCACCACATCACCCCCGACAAAGGATTTAGTTTGTCTTAGCGATTTCTACACCACCTGTGGCCCCTAGAGCCTTCTTAATATCACCTGTCCTTCATTAGTTCTCAGTGCTACCAGTGGTGTTGAGAAAAAAACTTACCGTAGATGGCGAATTGACCGGCAGTCAAAGTACCGACCATGAAGAGACGAGCACCGATACCAGAGTAAGAACCACGGAGACCGAGCTCCTTGGCGATCTTGATCAAACGGGAGGTGGTTCCCTCTCCAGGAAGACCCTTGCTTTTGTTGATCTTGGACAGCATAGTGTCGGCGGGCTGGGAGATGATGGCGGCAGCAAAACCGGCAACGAGACCGGAAGACAGGTTGTAGACAGTCTGCATGCCGTTGGAAGTCTTGGCCTTGTCGACGACCTGGTAGATAGCCTCGTTGACCTTCTCGAAGACGACGAACTTGGCCATGGTGTAGGGGACCCTAGTGAGGTGTTAGTTGGCGGGCATTTCCCTGAAATTTAAGCTGACATACTGCTTGAACAGGATGGGTCCAAAACCAGAGTAGAAGGCACCGACACCCTCGTTCTTGAGAATCTTTCCGAAACCGCCAATCAGGCCGTTGGCGAAGGTGGGCTCAGAGACGAGACGGATACGCGTGGCCTCGAGCGGGCACAGGGCGATGTCGGCGAAGAACTCGGCGCAGGCAGCGGAAGCTAGGTAGACGGCAGTGCGGTTGTTGGAGGCCGTCTCGTAGCCGACCATGTTGATGGCCTGCTGCTTGAACAGCTCGTAACCTCCGAACTTGAAGGCGCCCTGAAGGAAGTAACCGGCGGCGGTAGGGCCGAAACCGGTCCAGACGGCGCCAGCACCCTCATTGGCAATGACTTTCCTGAAGCCACCGATCAGGCCGTTGTTGTATGTGGCGGGGTCGAGTTGTATCCTGGTCTTGACGCTGCGAAATATGTGAGCTTGGCATTCTTTCGTCATCGGGGACAGCTGTCGCGCATCGCCAAAAAGCTCCCAGCGAGCCATTGGCGATCACGGGACCTGCGAAATTGCGGGAAGACCTACACATCGACGGGTGTGAGGGCGCCGTGTGTGACTGAGCAGCACACGGCACCGGCGAAAGCGAAGCGTGAGTACAGAGCAAGACCGGTTGGGGCAGTCGGGTCGATGTTGGCCGCGATGTTGGCTTTGGCAGCGTCGACTTTGGACGAGCCGGTGCTGGTGGGGGGAGGAGAGGTGGCCATTTCGCTGGAGAGTGAGATGAGCGACTGCGGATGAGTGGAGAGTGGTGGTGAGGATGAAGCTGGAGGCTGGATGGACGGAGATAATAGACGAAGCGAAGTAGAATCTTTTGGCTTGGCGTCGGGCTATCTCGGATAGCGGGACCACATGCTGTTGACGACCTGCCGTCCACTCAGATCGCTTAGCGCCCAGCGTGTTCAACCATGTCTTAAATCCCTCACCCCGGAAACGATTTATATTGATGTCTTTACTTATACAGCTCTCGTCAACTACATCGGCTAGACCTCTGCATGTCTTGGAGAAGCGATCGAGACTCACCCGCACACTCTGTTCCCAGGACACACTCTTATCAATTCACAATCGTTCCGATCTTTCATGTATTATTTAACATCCATATAGCGAACAATACATAGCAGCGATAGCTAACGCTGCCTATCTTCAAGGCCTTTTCAAAGATTTATCACGGTCTAATCAGCCTCCGAAGCTATACAGGCGTACATTCCAACATCGCACCTAGGTAACATTTCCTATTACACCCGCTCGCCTACTCCTCCTTCTTCATGATCTTCAAATCCGAATAAGGCACATACGTCTCCCCACTCGCCTCACTAACCCTCTTCGCCGCCCGCTCGTACGCATCCCTCTTCTGCATGCGCCTCATATACTGGTACAACTTGGGATACGTTGCCTCCGTCAGCGGCACACGCTGACACGCGCCCTCGAGGCCAAAATGCATCATGATATCGGCACCAGTGAGCTTGTCGCCTACGAAAAACTCACCAGACGACTTGGACATGAAGTCCTCGAGGAAGTCGCAGTGCTTCTTGAGCTCCGGGTTGATGAAAGTCGTTTCGACTTTGTTGGCGATGCCGCGCGTGAGCGGCTTGATGAAGAATGGGACGGGGGCGTTCTTGACGTCTGGAGGGGGTGTGAGTGAGAGACTTGGATGGTGGTGCGGTGGACTTACTTCCGATGACCAGGGCGATCATGAGAATTGTGAAAAAGCTGCCTTCCGCGTAGTCCATGAGGAACTGCGTGTCATTAGTATCTCCGTGACATCGTTACTTAAAAAGCGTAAACTCACTCTATGCCTCATGAACTCCTCCGTCTCCGCTCCAAGAACGCCCTCCTTGCCCTCAGGATATCTCTGGGGAATCAACTGCTTTCCAAAGTGCTCGCTGACATAGTCCACAATGGTCGCAGACTCCGCGAGAATGATTTCTTTCTCAGACCCAGCAGGCGTGATGCCAACGACCGGCGATCTCTTCAACGGATGCACGGCGCCAAGGTCGGCGCCTGCGCGGAAGTTCTCGTCGCGCTTGAAGACCTTGAGCTCGTACTCGAGGCCGAGTTCTTCAAGCAGCCATACTGCGCGCTGGCCTCGCGACTTCTCGAGCCTGTGGGTGGTTAGATCGGACGTGGCTGCGCTATGCTGGTACTGCATGTGTGGCGCCACTCACCAGTACACGGTGATCTTTGCGCCTTGCTGATTGGACATTTTGATTTTGAGTATTCAGTGTTTCAAAAAGGTCGTTGGGAGTGGATTCACAATTGCAAAGTTTGGTGTAGAAAACGACCGAGGTCCCTCGACTTTATCTACTTTGCGTCACAAGCTTGAGCCCACCTAGGTACAGTCCCGTCGGGCGTTGGCTCGGAGAGACTGTCGCTTGCTGCCGAGGCCGGCATACCTTGTGATGCAGCTATCGCAGCGACAGATAATGTCGCATTTAAAAAGGACATGCATGGTGAAGCAAAAGTAACGTAAAGGTATCGCAGTTGATGCCTAGGTAGTCCGCAGGTCTTGGGCGGCAGGTGCTGTACACAACGCGTCTATCGATCCTCTACAAAATATCGAAGTCCACATAGATCGCAATCGCAATACCCCTATAAATAATTAAACTTAACTTACCATATCACAAATACCGCACGTGAAGAACAACTCCGCGTCTCACCCACAGCACCACCGCCAAGCCCCGCCGGTATCACCCGAAGTTCCCCCGACTCCATCGCATCACCACTCAACCTCACCTGCAGATCCAGCTCCAAACGCCCATCTCACAAGCCACGCCGGCTCCAATAACCACACCCAAACCTCCAAAATGGCCGGCCACAACCATGGCAGTACGCACACCCCTCCTGCCTCCACGATGGACGCTTAATCGCTAACAAAACCGCAGTGCTCCACCAGGATCCCGCCATCATAAAATGGAACAGTACGTCCCTCGCGCCTACCACACGCCTCCGAATATACAGAATAAAGGTGGGAATTGAGGGCTGATGCACGACAGACATGATGGTCAACCGCCACAAGTACTTCCGCTGGACCCGCCGCACCGCGTGGATCTCCTTCGCGTACGTGTTTCTCGTGCCTGCGATGTTGGGGACTGCGGGATATATGACTGAGGTGAGTGGACGACGCGTAAAAATGGGTTGGTGTGGGTGAGAAGAGAATTGGGGCTGATATAAGAATAGGGCAAGTGGGAGATGCGCGGGAAGAGGAGGGGGGATTTGATCTCTGAGTACTAGAGGAGATGGCATGAGGAGATGAGGAGGGGATGGGTAGTGGGGATACGAGAATGAAGAAGGTCAGTACAAGCATAATTGTGCTGGATTCGAGGGTCGATGAATGGTGTGATGCGTGATATGTACGCCTAGCTGGAGGCAGGAACGCAAGACCGTGAAGAAAGCTGTCCAGGCAAAGGTTATCAACACGTTTCAGATGCACTTTGAACTTGACATGGTTTCTATTTCCAAGCCGGATGATTGGGCTTCGCATATGCTAATTCCCTGGAAACTCACTATCAATATGCTCATGGGTATCGTGACGACCTCGCCAACCACCTTTCATTACTCATTTTCCCTTCTCTCCTCCACTCTACTCCCCCTCCCACTCCTCCAACCACCCAACCTCCTCATCATCCGGCGCAACGCAAAGCGGCCTTGTAACCGCGCGCGTCCAATACGTCAACGAGCGCTCACTAATCTTGACCGCCGGATCGTCGTAGACTTCCTTGAGCGCCTTGAAGAACGCCTCACACTCGATCTGCAAGCCCAGAATGCGCAAACAACGCAGTATGCGTGTGATGCGCAGGTGGTTGTGGTCGAAGCGCACGGCCCAGTTGCGCGAGTTGGTGCGGAAGTCAGGGCTGCGGATGATGGTGTAGGTGAAGGGCGCGGTGTAGGAGGTTATGCCGGGTGGGAAGGAGGGAGTAGCTTCTGACTTGCTTGTGGTGTCTTGATTCTCCGTGGCCTTCTCATCGGTGGCGCCTTCATCCGTGTCCTTGGCCTCTGTAGCGCTCTCCGCCTCCTCTGGCTTCATCTCCACAGCGAATCCATAGAAGTCCAACATGCGCTCGAAGCTAAGGCGCAGGCGATCGCGCAGTTCCTTGCGTGAGCGGAATGCGTCCATGGTCTCGCGGTCGATGATGGGCGCTTCCCAGTTGAACGCCGAGCCTTCGGGAACGGGAAAGAGCATCTGGATGTAGTTGTGGCAGCTCTCGAGTTTGCTGTCGGGCCAAGCCAGGATCTCTTCTTGAGTGCGGCCATGTGAGTCCCGGGCCTGAACGTCGCTGTCGTAGAAACGCACGATGAGTGGCATTTTGGGCGCCGTGTCGGAGGGTTTGGTTGATGTTATGCCGGAGAACTTGAACTTCTTCGACGACATGTCGTCTCCTCGAGTGCTTGAGGTTGAAGTTTTATGCTCGAGAGGTAAATCTTTGGAAGTCGAAGTCCTCCGCTTTTGACCTTGGAAGAAGCTGGCACGTGCTGCGCGGACTTTATTTTGCTCGTTTTTGTCAAGAGATCTACCCATGTTTGGAGTCAGTGAGCGCCTAGTTGAGACGGTTGTGACGAACACCTTTAGTCTCTGAGGCCTGAGGGGCGTGGTTAATGCGCGAGGTAGGCAGTGACTGGGCGTGCTAGGCATCAAGCTTTCGGCATTTGATCAGTGAAGACCGGACGTTGGCAACATATGATGCGGCTGAAATAATTCACAGATATTGTGTAACACGATCGCTCTGCGAGACCCGTGCGGCCTCCCTAAGGTGAAGCTAGCGCGCTTTCCACACAGGTTGCGGCGGGCAGGTGTGGGGCAAGTGCATGTGGAAGTGACGATCTAGTAGCGGCTAACGCAATCGGGAGCTGATGTCTTCCCTCGAAAAGCAACATCAAAGCATACGTCAGACAATAGTAACCAAGTCACTACAATACACATACGAGTCTATGGCTTCTCGAAATATACAGACGTGCTGCCCGAGGCATTTTGCCATGTCAAATTACTACATACAGCTTTCCGTGGCGTCAACGGACGGCTATGTTGACCCCTCATCTCTTTATCTCCATCCAGACCCCTTTGCAGACGACATTTTCACTTGCAACCCTTCCGCCAGGCAACCCCTATCACTTGCGCATGCTTTCTTGCGATGACAATTCTGCAAAGCTTGACTTGACGCTGCATGACGTCAACGGCGCATATTGTTGAGATTCGTTTGGTACACCCACGTCCAGACTCTCGCTACCCATGTGAAGACCCGCGCGTTAGTCTTGGTTGTTGGTGCGGCTGCAGGGAAAGTAAACCTGCTCGGCGATGTGTCCACCAGGGTCTTTTCACGCTACTAGACTTTGCTCTGTGCATAAGTATCTACCAAGTGGACTGAAATGTTTAAACACATAGTCTCTCAAATATTCTCACTTCAACTTTTGGTGTTCGGCCCCGCAAAACTTACTTAGTAGGCGCAAAGAACAAGTGATACAGCTGAGAAGTGTTAAGATGGGTTCCGAAGGTAAGTGACACTGCATACCAGCACTTTTACTATGTCTTGTCAACTCCGATGGAAAGTGACTAGGGTGCATCATGCGGCAGCCCATCCGATAGCCTGAAGCTATACACAGTGCTTTTCCGTCACACCCGAAACGCAGTGGTGCTGTGTATAGATCTAGGCTACAGTATAGGATGCCCATGTTAACTTTCCGTCATGGGTGAAAACCTGCAGGACTCAAATTGAACTAACAATGAAAAGAACAGAAGCCGACCCCGGAGAACAGCACTCTGCTCCAGGGCTATGAGTGGAACTGCCCTTCTGACAACAAACACTACAAACGCCTCGCCGCTGAAGTACCTAAGCTCAAGGCAATCGGCATCAACAACGTCTGGCTTCCTCCCGGCTGCAAGGCCGCCAATCCCAAGGGTGTTGGTTTCGACATCTACGATCTGTATGACCTCGGCGAGTTCGACCAGAAAGGCACTCGCGCCACCAAATGGGGATCCAAGGAAGACCTGTTGGAGTTGAGCAAGATTGCGAAAGAAAATGGTGTTGGCCTCTACTGGGATGCCGTACTCAACCACAAGGCTGGAGCCGACAAGACTGAGAAATGTCGTGTCGTCGAAGTGGATAACGAAGACCGCACTAAGGAAATCGGTGACCCCTATGAGATCGAAGGATGGCTAGGTTTCGACTTCCCCGGCCGTGGCGACAAGTACTCGTCCATGAAGTACCACTGGGAGCACTTTTCCGGCACAGATTATAACCAGGCCAACGAGAAGAAGGCCATCTACAAGATCGTCGGTGATAACAAGGGATGGAGTAACTCAGTGGATAACGAGGGTGGAAATGCAGATTACATGATGTTTGCTGACATCGACTACCGCCATCCGGAAGTTCAAGAAGACGTCAAGAACTGGGGTGTCTGGATCACAAAGGAGCTCGGTCTCAAGGGCTTCAGACTTGACGCTGTACAGCACTTCAGCGAGCGCTTCACAAACGACTGGATCGAGAATGTGCGCGAGCAATGTGGAAAGGACATCTTCATGGTTGGGTGAGTCTTGGCACACTTCAACATCACAAACGAAGCTAACAATCAATCAGCGAGTTCTGGTCCGGCGACCGCACAGTAATGATGGACTGGCTCTCCGACCTCGACCACAAATTCTCCCTCTACGACTCCCCTCTCCTCAATAACTTCGCCCGCCTATCCACTACCCCAGACGCCGACCTGCGCACCGTCTTCGACGGCTCGCTCGTCCAAGCCGAGCCCGTGAATGCCGTTACCGTCGTGACAAACCACGACACGCAGCCCGGCCAAACCATGGAGACCAAGATCGAAGGCTTCTTCGTGCCCCTCGCATACAGCCTGATCCTCCTCAGGAAAGAAGGCTACCCATGTCCCTTCTACGGCGACCTCTACGGCCTCAACGAACCCCACGAGACCCCCGCTTCGTGCGGCGGGAAACTCGCTGACATGATCCTCGCGCGCAAATTGTATGCCTACGGTGACCAGGAAGATTACTGGAACGATCCTAACCTGATTGGCTTTGTCCGCCGTGGCACTTGGGATAAGCCAGCTGGTCTCGCTTGTCTTATGAGCAACAAGGGTCCCGGGGAGATCAAGATGGCGGTTGGGGAGATGCACGCAGGCGAGAAGTGGACGGATGTGTTGGGCTGGGAAGAGGGCGAGGTTGAGATCGACCAAGATGGATATGGGCTGTTCAAGTGTCCGGGTACGAGTGTGGCGATTTGGGTTAAGGCTGATGCGCAGGGTCGCGATCAGTTTCCGGTGAACTTTGATGCAGATATCTATGGCAAGGCTTAAATGGGGTGATTAGAAGATGGGTATTAGAGATAGACTTGGATATAGATGCTAGCATAGATGCACAGTGGGATCTAGACAAGAGGGTGTGAGCAAATCGATATTAGCGTCATGGGTCATAATCGTGTTAACGGGCTAAGAAACTATCCCAATCTTTTCTCTGCCCTATTCAATGTGGTGGCTCTTGATGGACAGAAGACGTACTGGCAAGGCTGTCATACATTGAGCAACAAGCGCGTTGCTCCATTTCGGACATGGGAGACATGCTCGCCAGTCTGGGAAAGTACCACGAGGCATCTTCCATGGTGTCCAACGCGATGGCTCTCCAGAAACACAAGGCGCACCAGGCCAATTGTTGCATGCTGAAGATTGGGCGCAGGCTCTTCTAGCTATGCCGGACGGCGTCGAAATGGATACGTGCATTGCAAAACAAACCTGTCCGCTGATTTGGATAACAAGGCAGACATTCACATGGCTGTGGACTCCCCTTGCGTTCGGATAGCAAGGCAGATTTCTGCATAGCTCATATGGACGTTTTCGAAGCTACCCGGGCTGAATTTGCCTTTCGCAAGCCCGTGCATCGTGACGCCGTGAAGGCAACCATGTTACGGTATCAATAGAAGCTGACAATCGGCCCAGGAGAGATGTACGAAGCTTTCTCGAAGTCATGATGAATTACGATAACTGTGAAATTGCCTTTAGGCTCCCGACAAATGGCATGAGCATGAGCTGACCGCTTGCTGCATCTGCTGGGTGGGCAGGCAGAGCCTGAGATCGAAGCCTTCCTGTCGTGTTCAATTGGCACTGGGTTGTGAACCCAGCGCATCGGTTCTCCGGCATCTTTTGTCTTCAGATAGGTCGACACTCGGTAGTTCGTTGTTCAGTCAAGCTCAATTCGTACCGGCTGAATTCTAAATTCTAAACATTGCGATTGCCAGCGTTCATGCAGCCTTTATACGTAGAATCATTATTTAAAAGCTCGAAAAAGCTTATGAGAGCGTGAGATGGTGAGTGTGTCATTCCCCTCAGTATGAATGGGCGCAAATTTTGGGATTCGTGTTCCGGGCAGGAGGCTGTGAATGGGACTGCCGCAAGTGGCTATCCGGTTCCATGATAAGATGGATAAGAACAACGTTGTACGAATGAAATTCGAACTCAAAGCAGAGGTAATATCTGCCTTGAAAATACAGGTGGGGTAGAGAAGCCCAATAGACGACATTTTGGGCCATGCGCACTCCAAATTGCAAACGTATCATGCATGACTGTTCAAAAACGGCTGCATGTTTCATAAGAAAGCATTCTAATTAATGCACTCACAAGCGCCGGTCAGGCTCTGCTGACTGCGTACAATCCCTACCCTTGTCGCTGAGTCTTTTGACAGAATTGCTTTCTATAACATTAGGACTTAGTTGGTATGGACTTTTCTCGTTCCGAAGCTCATATCACATCCGCTATCTTCGGAAGCACACCAGTTCCTCGTCTTGCAAGCTGATGTATAGCTGCTAACTATACTGGCCATGTCGGAGTTGGACGGTCACTTCGTCAAACTCGGGGCTTGGACCAATCTAGAACAAGGGAATGTCATGGGCAGGACCATTACCACTGACAGCAAAACTGGCGCTATAGTCATCGCTATTCTCGCCGTCATATCAACAATTGGTAAGCGCATGTTCAATTGTTCCAAGGTTAATGACGACTTATGGTGACTGATATGGATAGGAACCGGCCATCTATGGAGCCTTATCATCTTTGCATATCATGAGTATCGCAGCAATGGGCGCCCTTGTGACGGTTTATTTCGTCAACAGCAAACAAATTTGCGAACCACGCCAACCCCAAGCTCACTGGTGGCCGATTCAACCAAGTTGTGGTGGTCTTGGAGAAGATCAGCCAAGAATGCTTTGCTACGCTCCTTAATCCAGTTCATTTTCGCCACGATTTGCACATTCGCATTTCTCAGTGCCAGTATTTTCTCGTCATATATTGTGAATAGCTCAGATATTGAAGTGCTCGTGAGTAGCCGGTTATGCGGACCGATCAACCCAAAAATACCGCTCACCGCGTGGCGAGCCCACAATGCAGCGCTAAGCTCGATTGCAACTTCGTATGCACAGGAGTGTTATAGAGAACGAGGCACACTCCCGGCGAGGTGTAAGACATTCGTCCGCCCAAGGATTCCCTTCACTATACGCAACTCTTCCTGTCCTTTCGTGTCGGGGGTATGCATCGGAAACGTGTCAGCTATCACTATGGACTCGGGTCTTGTTGACCTCAACGACGGATTTGGACTGAACCTCCCAAACGGCGAAAGAGTTGGCTATAGAAGAAAAACGTCGTGCGCAGTTCTGTCTTTACTTGGCCGCACGAGGATCGTTGAAGCGAATGACTTCTCGGCAGAACTCTTAGGCCGCAGCCCAATTCCAGGAGAACAAATCGGAATCTTGAGCTACGGAGCCACAGTAGAGTCACCTCCAGGATGGGAAAATGTGACCATGATCTACAGCTTGCTCGGTGCAAAGTTCCAGACCATGTATGCTCTCAAGTACGTCTTTTTCCTACGCTGTACAGTATAGTGCTTATATTCAACAGAGGGATACGAAACAGCGCTTTCAACCGTCGATCCGGGCATGGTAAAGGATTTTTGCCAATGGAAGGTATGCGGCCTGATGGCGCTGACGTAGTTGTCATCATCTTGAGTAACCCACTTACTTATCTGAAGCCTGTATACGACCCATGGTTTCTGGCCACGGAACTGATCCCAAAGCGTGATAACAATAACAACAAGACAATCAACACCTACGCCCCTGATAGTGTAGCTAGGCCGATGGGATGTACTGTCCAGGTAAGCCAACCACAGTCCCATACTCTGCAAAGCAAAGACACTCACACCGCCGAAGCACCAATACTGCATCAACACCAAATCAGGACAGCAATGTTCCGACCTAGACGGTGTACCGGACAACGCGACTTTGAAAGGCTTGGAGACCGCAAGCCCTGTGCAGCTATCTGTATTACAATTACTCGTATTGTCCAGTCGAATGACGGATGCATCAGATTATCCACGGGTCCTCGCAAGCAGCATGGTGCGCAGAGACGGGGTAGTTGCTGGCCAGGTTCCTCGCGATCAATGGACCATAGAAGCTGAAGGAATGGAATCTTTCGTATGGACTGCTTTGCAAATTGCAGTAGCGGACTACGCCATTGGGCCAAGTCTTCGTAGTCCAGATATCGCAGACAACGTAACAGTCCCGACAACGTCTGGCGATAAGCAGCTCTGTGGAACTCAAAAGATGCGCAAAGCGGGTGGATTCGTGTAAGAGCAAAAGTCTAACCAAGACTCAAATCGTTGCGAAACTGACTCGATCTTTAGCAATATCAATGTCTTCGGACTGGCCTTCGTGATCTCGATGTCACTGTTCTTCGCCTTGGTCGACATTTCACTACTCAAATTCATAATCTACCTCGATGGATCCAAGAAAGTCCTGGGTCCGCGGATCGATCGATGGATCCAAGACGGCGTTCTACAACTGCAACGTCGAGCGTATGAGGCGCATGGACAAGGTACATGGACACGACTCGGCAAAGACGTTCCCTTGACGGCGAAGAACGAGATACTGGTGGATCTGCCACTGGAGTCTCTTCCGATACCGATACAAGCAAAGGTGGATGACTCCACTGGAACTGCGTCTCCTGGGCAAAACCCCACAGTGAATGGTTCGAGGGCATCTTCGCGACACGATACATCTCCTTCTGTTTCGTTGCATCGCACGCAATCGGCTACGACCCCACCATCTCCGGCAGCATCAGTCGAAGCTTATGGGGCTTCATTGGCAGGTTCTTCTACTCATAGTTTGCCCTAAGCAAGATATTCAGTACAGTGTAGAACGCGCGATGGTGTAGAGGTGTTGACTGCCTAGGTGGTGGGCGTTGCTATCAGAACGCGTGCGTACGTACGATCTCGCTTCAAATTGACAAATTGAAAAGCTCTTTCTCCACTTATCAGTCAAGATATGGATTTGTAGAAACATCGATGTGAAAGATTGCGATTCTCATCGGAATTCTTTGCGAGAGTTGTTGGTGGCTGAGCATGCGGCTGATGTAAGGACACCGCATGCAGTAACCAGGCGCTGCAACGACTCCACTTACTACTAGAGAGCAACTGCTGTCTCATATGTAAGCCTGAATACACTCAATAGCTAATTAGTACATCGCAAACAGACAAAACAACCTTGAGGTTAGACAGCTTGACTCAATTGACCTTACTTCATAGATGGTGCTCAGGATCATGAGGCAGAGCGCGCACGAATCATTGCTGCACCTGGTGCAATCGGGCACCCCGACGCCAACACCATCGTCACCGCTCAGAGCCTCACGTCAGCATAAACAACGTGTCGGAGGATCGACTTCCGCGCTGTCAAGCCCCGCGAAAGCCCTTAATTAGCAGCGGGCCAACCTCAGCCTCCGCCCCGTACAGCTCGCGTTTGCGAACGTGCGCGTCTACCATCAAATCTTTGTTGCGCGTGTCGGACTCGCCCGAGCATAACGATGGGGTCCAAAACCGCCCCAAGGCATCCCATCGCTTTTCAGATGCCCCTTTTATATGACGATCGGACTATCGTATGAATCACTTATCATCACACCTACAAGCATTTAGGATCCCGTCAAACATCATTGATCGCTAATTGCAAGCACCCGGTTGCGCCATACTGCATCTGGAAACCTCCCCGCAGAGCTGTGTCTTTGCGACATCTCACTCAGCCATCCTTCAGCGTCACTCTTTGCTGTCAAGATTCACAAGAGTCATCTTGCGCGTAGGCTCTCGTTGGCCTCCAAGATTCCCTTGGTGCTAGAGAATTGATCAGTGAACCTAATGACGGAACGATCGCAAGCTAGCAATGCGCGCGATTTTGTTTATCAGACCTCGGGCCAAGCTGGTGAACCTTCGCAACAACACGCGCAGTATGGTAGCTATGATGGCGACCACAATGCCAATGGACATGCGTCGGTGAACGGGATGCCGGTGGGAATGCATGATGCAGCTCTGAGGTATCAGGCATATGGCGTGCATGACCAACCACAAGTACCGGGACAGTTCGCTGGCTACGGTTACAACAACTCGATGCCACTGGGTTGGGACTGGGCGAACTCTATTGACTTCTCAGACTTCACGGCCCAATACGAACCGCAGGGGGAGCTTGTCGAAGAGCTTCTACATCCCGTAACCGCGAACGACTTCCACATACCACCAGCCATCACGACCACAGACGCGAATTTCGATCCGACAGCCCATGCTCCCGCAATCACGACGCCAAATCCGCTTCTTGCGCATCATACTATATCACATGCGCCAGAAGCGCCACCTCAGAGACCTGTCGTCCAGACAGGCATGAAGAGGAAGGCCAATTCTGAGCCCGATTCCGCAGTGTCGCAAACCGCTAGCAATGCTACAGAGACACAGCATAATCCGTCGAAGCGTCAGAACAGGTCACGGCGATCAACTTCCACATCTTTGCCTTCGCCTGATGTCGCAGAATCAGCCGATGCCCGCCAGTCACCGGCAAAAGAGGCCCAGGTCGTGCAGCCGTCTCCTGAACCTGCACCACAAGCAGACACAGAGCGACGGAAGAATGAGCAGAGTAAGGGCACAGGACCACAGGGGCGAGTTATCGATGTCTCAAAACCACGCCGAATTGTCGAGTCGCCTGGGGGTGTGGAACTGCTCCCAGCAGGGAAGGTTTTCCCTATACAGATTGGATCTGAGCTGTTCAGATTGTCTGGCGCATCCATAACTTCGGATGGTAAGCATGCCCTAGTGTTCACGTTGGTACGAATCAGTAAGCTGAGACTACTAGAGCACCCTCCTACTTTTCGCATTTTTTCAGCGAACAGCTACACAACAACGGCGGTCGTGCTGGCGACGTGAAAACGCTATATATTGATCGCGACCCTGATACGTTTCGAGAAATTGCGCTGCATCTGCAAGGATACCACATTACCCCGAAAGATGGCGAGCAATTTGTGAAGCTGTTTGCAGATGCGCAGTTCTACTCGCGTAAGTCATCACAGTATGCCAACGCACGAGGTCATGCTAACAACATCAGTACCGCGTCTTACGAAACAGCTCTTCAAGACCGACATCTTCATCCGAATCGGTGGTACACCATTCCAAATACCTAGAGACCTCTTCTCCTCACCGGGTGACAGCCCCAACTACTTCTCCCTAGGTTTTGCGCAATTCCTCTCCACGCCATCGGATACGTTCCCCGGTCTCGATCGCAGCGCATTACTCCGTCCACCCTCCATATCTCCTCCCTCAGCCCCTGGCCGAAGCGGCGGAACTTTCGCAGAACTAATCCGCATCCTCCAAGGCTACGCGCCCGAGATTCGTAACGAAGTGCATCGCTCACATCTCCTCCGTGATGCGCGATACTTCCATCTGAAAGGGATTGAGCAGAAGCTGATACTCTGCGAGAAATCGTATAATCTCAGGCGTCAGGAATCAGAGATCTTGATGCGCTTGGAGGATATCAGGCAATCTGGCGTGTCGTTTGTACCTGACAAGCCACTCAGTGACCCGGAAAGCGTATCACCAAGTCCTGCACCAAGTCCCTCTGCCCGCGCGGGCTTCGTATCATATGCAAGACCGTATACAGACGATCATTCGCAAACCAACATCCTCGTTCTGGAAATCTCAAACGGCGAATCGACAACCCTGCACATTCCATCTTCGGCGCAAACTAGCGCAGTCCTGAATTTACGAGCTACGTTCCACAACTCGACACTCGCACGGATAACCTCTTTGTTCTCGGTCGTTGCGAGTAAGATGGGGTTACCAGCTACCCAGCCACTGGGTCTCATGTATCTCCAGACCGGCAGTGGTGTAGCTGCTCAGCCCGTCAGCCCAGCCAACTCCGGTGTTAGTGAGAGTCGTGTGCGTGTTCGTCTCGAAAACGACTGCGCATTGAGTCTCGACGGGGACGCAGCGGAAATCAGCACTGATAAAACATCTGGACGCATCGGTGTTATAAGAGAAAGAGATGCCAAATGGATCTGGGGCGGTGCTCGAGAAGAAGACGAAGGCACTGAGTGGATCGTCAAACGCGCGCATTGGCGGCTGAGAGTTGAGCCCGTAGAACATGACGGTGAGAAGAGGATGCAGGTCGTCCTTTGTGGGGTGAAAATCGAGGCCACCAGCGTGGAGAGGAAGAGGAATATTCGCAGAGGGTTCTTAGGTAACTCGTAGCGCAGAGCCATCAGGTGCTGCAATAATCGTGCGCGCTGCATCTCACAGCACTGAGCATGATCTGAGGGCTGTATAATTAGCTAAGTTGTTGAACTTCAAGGCTGTTTTAGCTCTTCGCGGCGTTCTCATCAGCTATTGAGTCTGTTCAGGCTTATTTTTGAGAGAACAGCTGCTTTCTGATGGGGACGACATTTCATTCGCTCTTCTCCTATGATGTTTACTCCTGCTGCTCATCGTCGTCATCCTCATCCTCACCATCGACATTGACAAGGCCAAACATGTCGTCGTCACTGTATTCTTCCTTCAGCCCCGCATTGCGCTTCCTCTTGCGAGTAGCTGATTCGCCCTTTCCTGGAAGAAGTTAGCTGATTGTTCCTGTGCAATAGTCATCTGGTGTACCTTTCTTGTCTTTCTCGCCACTCTTCTCTTCTTCGATGGTGTGCTCCGGGTGGACAGCAGTCACTACGCGCTTGACAGCCGCCTCCAATTCTTTCTCGTACTTGCTTGCATCATCGCCGGCGTCGATCATGACTTGAACCACGTCGTACAATGCTCGAAGCGCCATGGTCGCTTCCCGCGACATGCTTGGCGGAGGAGAGACGACTTGAGCATGTGGGCTCGTGAGCAGCCTTTGGACGTCGTCCGATAAAGCCTGTTCGGCTACCTCCAGATCGTCCTTGTTGTATGTTCTCTGGCCCCGCCTTTGTTCCAGTGGTACAGACGAGAGGCATCGCGCGGTTTTGCCCGCGCTCTGCAAGACGTTTTGGTAATCGGTATCCTGAACTTCGTCGAGCGCGCCCATCTCCATGACTTGCGGTTGTTGTTGAGGGCTTTGAGGTAGTAGAGGTCGTAGTTGATTATGCGCAGCGATCCTGAGCCGTTGCTCCGCGCTCTGTTACCTTCTCTTACCTCGCCCCACCTTCTCACACTTCTCTTACCCGCGAGCACACCCGCCTCGCCCAACCAGGTCCAGCACTTCTAGTCTTCTCCCTCCCGCTTTATACAACACACTTCCCTACGTCTTTCTGCGACCTACCTAATTATTCGTGCCGACGCTGCTTTGCATCACGATGACTACACTAACAGAATCATTAGCAGCGACACCAACAGTGATGACGGGCAAGAGCGCAGGTCCTGACATAAAGTACGAGTATTTCCAAGAGCCGGAGAAAGACTTTGTGCGCAACGAGCATAGTGACGGATTCAACGTCGGCGCCGTGGGTCGCGCATTCTTCCAGAGAATCCACGTGATGACTCCCAACGACAAACTGATGACGCAGAAGGATGACCCCGAAGAAGATGCGCCACCGGGCCACAGGACGACGTCCATCTTGCCAACAAGTGAAGAGCTAAAAGGCGGTCACGAGACCACGCTATTCCTAGTCGTCGGTCTGATTCTAGCCGAGGAGCCAGACAAATACACTAAGGCTGTCAATGAGAAACGAACGATACCCACCCCAAGTAACCTCCTCAGGGTCGTAACGCCCTTGACCGAGCACGTCTCCAATGTCAACGGCAAGTACTATGTTGCGTGCCACTCCCTTCATGGTTTGTGCCAGCTTCGATTGATCAAAATCAACGCAACGTTCGTGTACGCCGAGATCTGGGACACAATGTCCGACACATCCCCTATCAAGACACGTCGCACTGATCTGGGGCGGAATGTCAAAAGGTTTGCTGCGAAGATCCAGCCGATTGAACGAGAGAACCATTGCCGGTCAGTGAAGGTGGAGCAAAATGCCCAAGCCTTACAGTCACGAGGAAGAAGAATAACGCAAATCTGATCCTCATGCAATATTCATTGTGCGCGGCTACCAAGAGCCCGGAAGCTTACAAAGTCCTGGCGAAGACTATCACGAACGAATTGCCAGACATGGTGAGCCGACCGAGCAACGAGGGTACGGCCGCGTTCTATGATTACTCACAGGAATTGAGGGAGGAGGAAGCAGCGCAATTGATCACAGAGGTCAAGGTTTGTAGCTTCATCGTCTTGCTCGTGCATCATTTCATTGACGCTATCATCAAGGCTACGTATCCAAACATATGTCCATTGGACACAGATCTGATATTGGGACTACATGAAGCCATGAGAAAAGACGGGAGCGGTGGAGATCTGCCGTATCAGAACCTGGCTCTATTTCTCGAACTGTCCCATGATCGCACAGGACCAACATGGAGAAAAGAAATTCTCTTCAGGAAAGATATGATCATCCACGTTACCAGGCAGGTGTTGAAAACCATCAAGATCGTCAACAATACCCCGTACGTTCCGCCTGTGTGGACGTCGTCCAGCGCGGGCGCAGAGCAAGGAGACCCTTTGTCGTTCTTGTCAGCGATACGACAAGCTTTGATCGAGATAAAGGATTTCCTGGAGCAACAAGTGGTCGAACTGAGAGAACAGCACGGAGGCATCCAAGATCACTCGTCGTTGGAGGATCTGATGACCAAGATTGGCAATTGCGTGGACAAGACAGCCCTCATGGCGTTGCGTGAACAATTCTTTGCGACTCATGCCAAACAACTGACCACCAGCAACTGTCACGGTGCTGGATTCATACGGGAGCTAGTTGATGCTATCGACAGTTTTGTGGCAGCCACGCCGGGCAGTACAGTATGGGGAGAGAAACGATAGGGTTCTTGTGGTGAGTGAGGACTGGAGTGATTGGAAAAATATGCATAGAAATTACATCATGTCTTGCGGCACAGTTCCTCAGGCAGTTCGTTAAATTTTCCCTGCGACAAACGATTCGAATAGACACGGTGGTCTTGCTGGCGGTCAAACACCACTATCTTCATACGTGAACAATTTAAAGTTCCCACAAAAATAAACTCCTCTCCGTTTCCGTTATTCGTTCTTGATAGTTCCATCGATAACGATGTACGCCGCCTACTCCGCCTGCTTCTCCTCCCCCTCGCTAATTCAAATTAGTACATCAATAAGACACTCGAGCGTGCTCACAGTTGGGATACTGCGAATCTAGCCGATTGGGATCTATGGCTTGCGACCGATGCGGACGAGTTTATGCCGCGCGATCCACCAAACAGGAGGCAGCCTGATGGCTCGGTCTTGCCTCCCGCACACGGCACCGTGCCGCCAATCTCGCCATCATACGTGTCGCCCTGGTAAGGCAAGACCGTCGAAGACTGCACGAGGTGGTTGCAAGCGGCGCCCAAGGACGTCACGTCAGACAGGCGGCGTTTCGCTGCGATGAACTAGTTCTCCATGGAGGACGATACGGTGCTTTTGTGCCGGGTGAAGAGGATTGGTCAGGGTGGTAAAAAGTGGAAGGTGGATTACTTTCCGGTTTATACGGTGCATGTGGCTATGTATTTGCATACAAGTAACGGATGTTCTTTCGAAGAGTCGTTCGGTGGGTATCAGCGGGTGGTGGAGGATGAAGGAAAGCCTCACAGGAGTCAGGGCGGGCCATATTCGTAGGCTTGGGTTGTGATCATTATGTAGAGAAGGCACTTCTGTACTTCTGTTTTAGGAGTGTGGATAAATTCCTCATATGAATTGGTCTAGCTGTCGGATGGCCCTGGCCTATTCAGGAAGATGGTCTAGCAGATATTTCGCCCACGCCTTACCTAAGTCACTGGGACGCACCAACTCGAATCAATGTTGTCCTCATCCCTTTCTGTGCGCCGACAAGCCCATTTTCTCCAATAGCATATCCGCATATGTGATAAAGACTACCCTCAATCCTGGGCACATCCGCAAGCCCTAAGAAAACAGCACGAAGTCGCACATATCACGCAGCGTAACATATGGCAGCAGTCTCTGCCCCTAGTCGGATTAGAAGAGCTGGACAAATACGTGTGAAGCTAGCCCACATGACAGCTGAGGACTAGAACAGTGACCTGGTATCAGGAAATGGGAAATTTGCTATGACTGATGGTTTGCTGTTTCATCTGACTGAGTGCAGGTATCACCGTAAAAGGTACTCACTTCGAGCATGGCTAATTTGGTGTCAATGGCATTCCGTGTGAAAACGTACAAGCTTTTCTAGTACATTGTGCTGCCTGGTGTTACAGGGTGTCCTCTCTTCTCTACGTGTTGTAGGTAGCCGTCTTTTGCCATCCGGGGGCCTCTGTGTCCAGATATATTTCGGTCCATTTTGCCCTCTTCAATGCTTTCGCTTCAACTATGCATACAGAGTCACTTCCCGAAGGACGATATCTCGACCATGTTTCCCGATCTCCTAGTCTCTTAGGCATAAAGCCGTCGCGAAAAAAATCCAAAGATGCTGAATTCTGTAAACGTAGTCCTATTCGAGTCTCCGCCGGGCGTCGATAGGATCAAGTTGGCAATACAGCTGTACATGTCCATTTATCTCCCAATGTGTTCCCATCATGAATCAGCGGCAATTTGATGCGCGGACCTCTATTTGTCAGACTGAAATCCTCCATTCCGCTGTTGGTGTGAACTATGCTTTGTGTATTGCGGAAACGTCGTGGGTCATCTGCAAGGACACTGACATCATCGTTAAAGTGGCCATCTCCTTCCCATGCTAATAGAGAAAGATCTGAAGATTTCCTCATGATTTCTTCCTGCAGTCTCCGAAAGGCATGTCTTCTTCCTTCACCATACAATGGTGGCAGATACACGTTGAAGATTCCGAGCAGGCAATATGCAATGTCCTCTGGTCGAGTAGTTCCCCGCTTCGATGCCCACGCCATGCGATCAGCAACGCTGTACGAGGCGAATCCCTTCTGATTTTTGAGAATGTCCTGGGGTATACCGGTCGCTTTGCTGAGCTCGGTACAATGAGACATCCGTGACCCGCAAAAGTTCCAAGAAATATCGTAGAATAGCACGATGCTAGGCGCAATCAATTCCTGTAGAGTCCTTGTTGTTGGTAGATCAGTTACTTTTTCTTATGATATGACAAGAAAAATGCGCTCACCATCCCCGTGATGACCATCGCGCATTTTTGAGGTCTTGGGCTGTCATGTCTCCGTTGATGACTTTGACGTCGAGGTAAACGTAGCACCTCAAACACCTACTATAGTAAGAAAACATAGAGTTGATAGCCTCGGGAAGCTCAGCAGATGAGGATTTGTCTATGCAGCATGTGTCGATCCATACGTAGCGATAACCATCAGACGCGGCTGTTCTACAGCATTCCGAAATCTTGTCAAATCCTTTCTTTTTACGAGCAGTACCACTCATCATATCACTGAGTGAAATTTCGCTATTGACGCTGAGAAGTGTCAGTAGCAGGCTAAAGTCCTGGTGCATCTTTCTCCTACCAAGTATGTGAAAGAATGACATAACGTGGCACCTCTGCCATAAACTCTTCTAGCTCTAAAGTTGCGGTGTTAAGTAGGCGCATTATGAGCAAGTGCACGATGCGCGTTTAGAGGTCACTAGCTTCTGTCATCGAGGGCGTCTGAGAAGCCTGCCTTTGGTGGAATAAAGAGAGAATGGTCATGAAGTTAGGCTGGAGGAAAGTGAGCGCTCTGGTGCGCCCCTGCCTGCGAGGGCTGCAGCTGTACACCGGCAATGCTTCCGTTGATTGGTGAGTCGTCAACCAAACGAGTGCTGCCGACACTGATTGCGCCACATAAGAATAGACTCTGGTCCTCGGCTGTCAAGCCTTGTGCATTGGATTGCAATGGGAATTTCTACTCAGATTGGACAGAAACATCGTCGAGGACCCAAAAGTGAGTGTCACTGAGCAAAATAATGACGGAAGTGACTACCTATGTACTTTGGTTCTCCAGTAACGTGTTCGAGATGCGCACACGGATGTGTTGGGAAATGAAAAGTGACTGCGCTGATTATTTCGACTAATAAGTTCAAGGTAAGTATCCATTTTGAGGTTGCGATGAAGATCCGGAGGCATCACAATGTGTCGCGCAGTTCACGTGCAAGCTCATTCCCGGCCCAACAGCCGTTAGAAAAAAGCACATACATCAATCACCACAATTTGTCGAGCAAAAAGATATTTTCTTTGCTAAGCTATCCCAGGTTCCCGCTGTGCCAGGACCTATATTTACAATGAAAGCTTTCAAATAGTTGCGTCGAGCTTGATTTCGATTCTTCAAGACCAGCCCTCCAAATGCCATCACGCTTCGTTCTCTCTAGTTGACCTTGGCCTGCGCCAAGCTGTTGATCTGCGCAGCGCCGTCCTGGATGCGGCCGTTGGCGGCCTGGAAGCGGCACAGAACGCCAGATCGCTCGGGAACGTTGTTATCGCAGACGAGCTGGTTGTTGGCGACGCAGTTCAGGGCGCCGTTGCCTGTGGGGTGTTGGTATCAATGACCAGGGAGAGTTTCATGGATTGGACTTACAGGCAGCGGGGCCTCCGGGCACACACTTTCCAGCGGCGCCATTGACGGTGCAAGCATCCTGCTTGAGAGATTGGTTGGGGATACAGCAGGCGCCGTTGGCGGCCTGGCGGGTCTCGAGGTCGGCACGGGCGACGTTGTAGACACCCTCGACGTCAGCGATGGCGGCGGAGGAGATGGCAACGAGGCCAAAGAGAACGGCGGTGATGGAGAACTGCATTTTGTCTGAGGTGTGTGGGGTTTGTTGTGTAGTGGTGGTAATTAGAGATTGTATGTAGTTGGAAGTGTTGGAGTGAAAGTAAACCGCACAGCGGGAAAGAATAGACAAATGTAGATCTGGAAGTTTGAATCGGAAGGCTGGCTTGGGAATGGATATTCAGAAACGGCTGTTTGCCTGGTACTTATACAACAGTCTCTATACACGTCCGAGGCCATCCCTGAGTAATTGAGACGAGAAGGATCGTACGCGAGGTGTCAAGCGGCTGTCCAAATTGAGCCGCACCGTTCCCAAGTGTCTCACGAATCACCAGCCCAGCGGCATCGTGTCCGCATCTGACGGTAGCTATCTTACATCTGGCAAACCCCTTGGTCCTGGCTGAACCTCCTGGGCACGGAGGAAGCGCCTCAATTCACTCAGGCCCGCAGGGGTATAGCCGCTCGACCCGATTAGACGATGTGAGTTATTATGTATTATGCGACAGCAGGTCCAGACGAGCGAAGTGGGGTATGCCGTTTGTCGTAGAGGAAAGCTTGAATGTACCGAAGCCTTGGAGAACAAGCTTAGCGCGATCGTTTTGAGACAGTGACACAAACGGCAGAAGACGCAATTCGTGGAATCAGAACAAAAGCATAATATTTTGCATTAGTGCTGATCAATGCTCAAACAGTGCCGCATTGTGGCGACTTGAGACGTTGGAAGTTGTGAGGCATGCCGAGACTTCGGTAAACCTGAGGCTGAAGCACACCTGAGGCTGTTGTGAGACAAAACGCACTAGAAACGATGTTCGAAGGAATCCGCACTTTGGCGGGGCTATCTCCGAATTTGCGCAGCGTTTAGAGATCTAGAGCGATGGGTTGCTTCTATCGGTGCGTTTCTGGTGGGTTGCTCGTGTCGTGGTCTGACAGTTGGCAGTGGCAGCTGTCAGGGGCGTGACTGCAGGGCACGGGCCACCAATGACCCATCAATCCAAGAAAGAACTGCCGTCTGCGCTTGTCTTCACCCCATGCTCAGCGTGCATCACAACTCCATCTCGGACCCTTCGTCCTAAGTCCTGCTACCTGAACGCCCTTTAGTAGAGCCATGGGAGACAAATTTGAACGACATCGCCACTGCGTCATGACATTTGCTGCGTGGGAAGCAAGTCGCGCACTGCGGTATTCAGCAAGTGTATGCCAACATTTGACGAGTGCCTCCATGCTGTTAGATTATCCTTTCGCTCGTCGAACACTGCGGACGCGACATTTCTTCCTGCTCTCCACGAACACCTAATTTCGAACAACTGAGTAAGGCGCAACCTATGATCTGTCAAGACGTCCAGAATGTAGATCAATAGTTTTAGCACGCGCAAACTGTACCACGTTAGTAGGTTCCGCCAATAAAAAGGATGATTACATACCTTCGTCTTATACACCGACTTCCAAATAACAATCGGTACGATGAAGAGCGGAATGCCAATATACGACGCGATGAAATCACCCGTGCTCCAATTCCCCTTCAAGAAGACGGGGAATCCGGTAATGAAGGTGATGATAGTCGATCCAACAAATCCATACCACGCACTAAAAGGCTGGAATGGGCTCTTCCACGGCAAGCTATCGCGACTGAGTCCTTGCGCTTTCATGGCAGCATGAAAGCGAATATAGCAGAAACACAACGTTGCCCACGCAATCAACCCCGCAACGGTGCTCAGGCTTACCAGCCATCCGAACGCTTGTGCAGCGCCGCCAGATCCCAGACTGAGATATGCGAGAGGGCCGAAAAGCCATGAAGCCAGCACGGCATAGTATGGTACACCGTTTGACCAGGTTCGACCAAAGATTTGGGGGAGTTGCCGGTCGGTGGTCATTGCGACGATGATTCGTGATCCGACCCAGCAGTAAGAGTTACCTGCTGACCAAGCGGAGATCAGGATACAGGCGTTTACGATGGAGGGAAGAGCGGTTATGCCAGCTTCTTTTATGGCGATGACCCAGGGCGAGGAGTTGGCGTTTCCGGTGCCTGACACAAGACCAGGGTTTCTGGGGTCGACGATGAGGCCAATGAGGAGAGCGCCAAGGATGTAAAATAGAGCGATGCGGTATGTCACTCGTTTGGCGGACAGCGGGATGGCGACGTGTGGGTTAATGCTCTCGGCCGCTGTAATGACCACGACCTCGACGCCGATGAAGGAGAACGAAGCGTTTACGAACGCCGCCAGGAATCCCAGAAAGTGACCCGTCGACCCAGAGATGCCGTTGTAATCCACCCACGCGCCCGGATTGTTCCAGTATCGGAAGCCAATGGTCTCGTTGCTTGGTGCGCCTCCAGACGTGATGACGATGGAAACCAGAATCAGACCAAGGAAACACGCGACCTTAATCGAACCAGCAACAACTTCCGACTCGCCAAACCAACGCACGCTCATGAGATTGATCGCCAGAATGAGCACAAGACTGATGGTAATGACAATCGCAGGCGACATGTCCGTCCAATACCCCACAAGGATCGCAGACGCCGAGCACTCCGCCGCAATAGATATCGTATAACAATACCCATAGCTGATCGCCAGCGAGAAGCCAACCGCCGGGTCAATGAATCGGCTCGCGAAATGCGGGAACGAGCCAGCGGTGGGAATCTAGTCATGTGAGATTTGAAATGCAAGTAAGATGGATACATAGATACCACAGTAGCCAGTTCCGCAATACTCTGCATCACGCACCACAACACACTGCCCACAACGAGGTATGCGAGTAGTAAGCCTGCTGGTCCGGCATTCGCATACGCAGACCCCGTGCCGATGAACAACCCCGTCCCAATCCCCGAACAAAACCCTATCATCGTGACATGGTAGTTCTTCAGCCGGCGCTGCGTCGCGCCATGTCCGCCGACGTTTAATTGCGGTTCGAGGATGGGTTTGTTGTCCGCGTGAGGATCGTGGTCGGTGTGGTGCGGCGAGCTTTCGATGTCGTCTAACATGATTACTGAGATGGTCGTTGGTAGAAAACGCACGAGCAAGATGTCTACATTGCAAAGACGATATGTATGTATGTATGTATGTATGTATGTATGTATTGTAGTAGTCTACGCGTGCTGCGTCCTTTTCTTGCCCTTGTCAGGCAGGAAATTCTCTTCGGCGCCGTCAAAGCACGTCATGTAAATCTGCACCAAGCCTGGACCACCCTGTGGTGGCGCTGCGTGGAGTTTGTTGAACATGTTACGAAACTGCACAAGGTACGAGACGGACCGAGGATTGAGACTTTGTGTCGTGTGCAAACCGTTGCGATTGAGTGTAGATGGGACAGAAAGTTAGCAGGCTTGCTCGCTTGCGAACACTTTGTTGAAAGATGTATGAAGGGGTGGAATGGCCATGTGATTTGTCCTCGGGCTGGTCCGCTCCTAATGTGGAGATCTCGGAGGTGTGTGGATTTTAGCGCCGTGAAGATTTTCTCAAGATGGTTCGCCTCACCGATAGATCCTAGTTCGATCAGCTCAACAACACCATACTTGCAGACTTGGCGTGTCATTCCTGGGCAGCGAGTTTCTCAAATAGGTAATTAATGTACAAGGTACACGCTTAGATTCGGAACTGCTGAAATGGGTTTTGATGGGTGTATTTGCATGCAAGACACTGTACTTTCCGTCTTCCATGCAAAAGCAGACAGAATGTAAACGTACTTCCAAGCAGGCTTCGATGAGATGCATAATCAGAAACCTTCTTCTTACAGTCTTTAAAGTCAATCAAGAAACCTCCCGAATATTCCATACTCATAGATTTCCGTGAACGCAATGGAAAAAGTATTTAAGAGACCTTTAGTCCATTTGGTCCCAAAAACGATATTCTGGGCAACTTTGACACATCTGACATTGATGTCGTGCTACAAAAGCCAAGGTCTTTGTAGAAAATACTACACATCTTTTTCATGCAAAGCGGGAGTGCATGCGGTCCCGAGAAACATCCCGAGCAATTTGCGGGCACTGATAGTACTTTACAACGAATAGGACACGATCAGAGGCCCTGAAGATATACAAGAAACCTTGCCGGCGAGTTCAAATCCTAGTAACATTGTGCATACCTCCCGGTCATTCAATCTCAATCTCCCTGCTCAAATTGAATATACAGTTTACAACAAAAAGACAACTCAACCGGGTTTCCAAGCTTCCTAGACAACCGAGCAAAACCCGTGCATGGTACATATTCCCAGTCGCTAGTATATAAGATGCGTTTCCCCTTGTAGTATTCATGTCATTTCATTACCCCATACAATTTTCCCATCGTTCCCCCATCCCTTCAACCTAATACTCCCCCACCCCAGCAACAACAGTGACATCATCCCTAAACGCACTGCCCCCCTCACACCAACTCCCCACCGCCCTGATCCAAAGATCCCTCCCCTTGAACCCCGCCTCATCCTCTCCCCACCCACGAATCTCCCTCATCAAATCCTCCTTCTGACTCCTCCCAGCCACATCCGTCAATCGAGTCAATTCCGTGCGCATCGTCATAACCACCGCGCCGGACTTGGCCAGCTGCCGAAACGATTGGTACTCGCGGCGTATGTAGAGATTCTGTGGGACGAGGTGCTGTACGCCGCCGGAGAAGAAGTCTGCGGGGCGCGGGATATGCAGGGTTGATGTGAGGGGCGATGTCAGGGAGAGGGTTTGGATGAATGTTGTGTGTCGGGTGTAGAGAGTCTTGGGGGTGTAGGGGAGGTTGAGGATGTCTGGGAGATTGTGCCAGAGTGTTAAGGGCTCGAAGGGATCGTTGATGATGGCGGACAGGGATTTGCCAATGTGCTGGCGGAGATTCCAGCCTGCGGGGAAGACGGTGGCGGATGCTTGTCTGGATGGTTGTTAGCAACTTCAACACAAGATTACTTCACGTTGGAATATGGACGTACAAATACCAACCCAACGTAAATTCCCCCTTCCCCCAAATGCAAAAGTCCTCCACTGCCAACCTCGCGCACAATCCCAACGGATGGCAATCAAACGGCCTAACAAGTGCATACTCCTTACTCGCAAGTTCGTTTCGCACATGTCCCCTCCTGCCCTTCAGCTTCGCAGTGAAGTGATCAGGGTACGCCTTACATAAGTGCTGCACCACCACATCTGCCAACTCTTCACATGCAGCTTCGCCATCGCGCCGCACTTGTATACAATCAGACTGCTTGCGTTCGAGCAGCGATATGCGTGCTTCGTGGTGTTTGATGTATGAGTGATCAATCGTCAGCCATGCGCTCGTATTATTGACTTTCTGCAGTCCGAGCTGGCGGTATGTCAACGCTTCCGGAGGCTCCACGGGCGCCGTGGCATACGGGACGTACGGGAAATCAGAGCCGTCGCCGCAGTCATCCTGGTCGAAAGCCGGGAGGCGCGAGATACGGCGCTCTTCAGCGAGGAACTTGCGGACGCGAGCTGGGTCCTCGTATTCTTGCGCGATTGCGTTGTCATGCGGCTCGTCTGAGTCTTCGATAGTGATCTTAGGGATTGCTCGCCACTCCTCTGACGCATCTTGCACCGCGTGCTCGTCGGAGAAGGGGTTTGTTGGTTTCGTGGCGAGGTGGGCGACGGCGGGGAAGACGGTGTTGCGGTTGAGGTGAGAGACTGTCGGGAAGACGGTGTTGCGGTTATTCTTAATATTCGGGAGAGGCAGCACCTTCGAGTCTTTCTTCCTGCGGTGATGCGGTATGATGATGAACTTCTTCGGCACTGGGCCCAGCGCGCCTTTGTAGAACCAAAGGCGCACGCATACGGTGCCAATCCAGAATGACCATGCGCATAGGCCGATGACGATGAATAGGAGGACGTAGAGTGGGACCGGGACTGGCGCTTTGTGGTCTTTATGTTGCCCCATGGCGGTGAGGAAGATTTATTAGTAGTCGTGGTGGGTTCGGAAGCTGTGTCTGGTTGAGGAAGGCGCGTCGGGGTTGAGTCACCGAGTTTGCTGTGGGTTGGCGCCTTGAAGAGCCGAAGTTGAGGTGAAGGGTGAACACCAACTTCACGCGTCACTGATACTCGCTGAATACATGTATGCCTGATGGACTCTATTGTCGATGGTTGAGGTAGTCGCAAGCGTAAAATAAAGGTGGGGAAAAATGACTGATTAGATGTGCTTATTACTCAATTGGAGAAAGTGTTTGACGCGCCTCGAAACAGAAATTATAGCCCAAGGGGATGGTATCTCGCAAACAAAACGCCGACATAGAAACGAAACCATATACCTTACCAAACTACGCAAGCTAGTTTCTCCCCATTCACGGCCTACTTCGTCTGCACAAGCGCATCCACTTTGGCATACAACTCCTTTGGGTCCTCGAAAACATACCACAATTCCTTTGGCACGCCTTTAAACGCCTTCTCAAACCGCTCCGACGCATTCTTCTTCTCCTCGTCCATGCCCTCGACACCCATGACCTTGCGGATAAAAATCGCGCCAATCCACTTGCCATGCTTCCTGTACGCCTCGCCATACGCCTCGGGATCTGACTGCGTCGAGTCGCCAATCAAGATGAACTTGCGCTTCGGGAACCACTTGTTGATTTTCTCGATGCGATCAACTTTGTACGCTTCCGTGCCTTGGGTCAGGTTGGCGAGGAAACCCGCGAGATTCATCCAGCTGGCGTCGCGCAGGATCATGGTGCCAGAGGGATAGTATTTCTCGCGGAACTCGCGGAGGAAAGGATAGAGATTGTAAGGGCTGGCGGAGAGGTACCAGAACGGCGGGTTGTTTAGCTTCTGGACAATGTGCTTGTACAGTTCGGGCATGCCGGCGATGGGCTCGGGCTCGTCTGCGAAAGTGGTTTCCAAGATGCCGATGGGGGAGGAGGTCAGGGTCTTCTTGATGGTGTCGTCGATGTCGCTAAGGACGGCCCAGCCCTTGGGTTCGGCGAAGGTAATTTTGAAGGCTGTGGCGTCGGCGTTGATGGCCTTGCTGGTGACGATCTGGCCGTCTTTGTAGCCGCTTCCGGGGATGGCGATCTCATCCGAGCTGATGCCATCGCGTCCACTGGGTCCGAGGCGGACGTTCACGCCTTGGAGATCAATCTCGACGGCATGCGCAGGGAGGATGGCATCGAGAAGTGGTTGAAGTCGCTTCGCGATGGTGCCTTTCTTGTCTTCGTCGTCTGCTACACCGAGCTTCTCACTGACCCATCCGACAACTTCAGAGATGTCCTTGCCGCTGTCCTTCAGAAAGTACGCTGCAACGACCTCGGCTTTCCATCTTCCGATGCGGTTCTGGTAGGCAGTGGTGTCGAGCAGCCATACATAGTCGGTCTTTGGGTTGACTTTCTCGTAGAACGGATTGTTGCGCCCCAAGTAGGAAGAAAGGTTGTCCTTCAGAGAGAAGGAGAATCGATTGGCGAGTTTAGGCATGTCGGCTTCGAATGCTTTGAAGTCTCCAGCTTTGCGGGTAATCTTGTCTTCTTCGTTCTCCTGCATACGCTGTTTGGCACGTCCAGCCATGACGCTTGCGGGCTCGGTCATTTTGAAGGAAACTGGGCGTGTTGGATGCCTATGGCGGTTGAAGGTCAGGAGGGGAGTGTTTTGCACGAGACGTCGCGCGGCTGGAGGGCATGCTGGAGTCATATAGCTCCATGGCTACTGCGAGTGACTGTAGCTAAGGCGCTATGCTGCGCATGAATGGCAGGTGTCGAAGCGTATGACGTCTCACCAAGAAGTCGTGCATGTGGCTGGTAGACGCTGCGGGGCGATCAGAGAAGATCGCCGCTGCCGCCATGCCAGTTCCCACCTCGCATCATGCCAAAAAATGAATATTGTGCCTTGGAAGAGCTGTCTGTGATGCGGGCTGAATGCGCTTAGTGGCTGATCATATTAGGTCTGCATGGTTTCTTACAAGCATCGAGTCTTGATCTGTTCAAAGGTTTGTTCAATCAACGTGACGTGCATCTAGCGCCTCCCGCATTGAGGCGCACCACATGTGAGCTGAACGTCACTTTGAATAGCTGAAGCCAACCAGTAGTTTTTGCATATAGCAGTGTTCACCTCGTCATCCTTTTTTACTCTTTGGGTTTTCCTTCGCTAGGATCGAGGTATAGTATCTATGTGACATGTCTTTCTGGTCGCATGTCGTTCAAGTATGTACGCATCGACGAAGACCTTTGCGTCGCTTGTGTTCTTGAAGACGATCGAAAAGAATGTACCCTGATACGGTTTGCTCTCGTGGAACAAACAGGCCTTTCATCACCATAGCCCGTCTGGCGATTACATCTTCGTTCGGTACCGTAGTGCTCTGGGTACTCTTTTGGACAGCTACGCGTCATTCCCTGTCACACGTGCCATCCTCCTCATCACCCACTTAATTAGACGCCTGGCCTGGCGACCCTGCATGAGCTCGCGGAAGCACCCTCGTGCGACAGCGAAACCCACCCGTGCACCTCCAAGATGTGCCTTCAGACGGGTGATGCGCGCATATCTGAGGATCGAACGCGGGGCCCTTGGCACGGAAGACCGCATCGCTAGAGACCAACCGCCTCTTGGAGCTGCAAAACGTATGCAGAAGCGTAGTGCATTCCCAGATTCCGTATGGGTTGCCACACGTTGTACGCGGCGGTTGACGTCGTGTGTCCTCGCAACGCTCTTGGCGGTGTGAGGCGCAGCATGCGCGTCCGTGAGCTTGTGTAATTTAGGTGTTGGATGCCTCACGAGCTATAATCCTACACCAAAGCGGTGAAGACATCTATTCGCCCTGGACCTGCCAGTATCTCTATAGCGACACCACCCAGCGAAGTCACTCGATCACATTGAATTCCCGAGTCCCTCCTTCGTAACAGTCCACCACCCCGCGAGGCTGCCGCGGACATGGAGCTCAAGAAGCGCCTCAACTTTGGCAGCTTGATGCGCCACCGGTCCTGTGAGTCGCTACGCGCAACATAAAGACGGGCTGTCACTGACAGCGCCTCAAGCCCAAGACGTCCATGTCGACCCCAACGCAGACACGCCAGAGAGCAATGCCGCGCGCGGAGTGGTAGGTCGCATCACGTAACTCCACCAGGCGCAACAGCTAACCCACCCCAGCGACTCTTCTGCGAGTCTGGCGCTGCAAACTCGGTATGTCAGTCGCATCAGGCACGTGAGAATTTCCTAACAACCGCTAGGGCGAAGAGGTGCTGCATCTCCCCACCATCGTCGAGTCGGCCGTCGCAAGTCCAACTGCTGCAGCCGCCGCCGCCCAGCAGATCCGCAAGTTCCTCTCCAAGGAGAACTATGGCCAGCCGCACGTCCAGTACAATGCCGTCATGCTCATCCGGATATTGGCCGACAACCCGGGCCAGTCCTTCACCAAGAACATGGACAAGCAGTTCGCGGACACGGTGAAGCATCTGCTGCGGAATGGACAAGACCCCAGCGTGTCGCAGATACTGAGAGAGAGTCTCGATTCCATGGAGCGCGAAAAGGCATACGACACAAATCTCAACACCATGTTTGCGATGTGGAGGAAGGAAAAGGGTCTCATGGCGAACGCGGCGAAGCAGCTGGGACCCCGGAAGCTGAATGCGCCGGCATGGAACGGCCAGTCAGTCCAAGGCGGCTTCTCGGAGGATGGACACAGGCACAGGTCACGCTCGAAGGGACTCCCGCCGCCAATCGAGCTCGCTGGGCGCATTGAAGAGGCGCGGACGTCTGCAAAGTTGCTTCTCCAGCTAGTTCAGTCCACCCCAGCGCACGAGCTGATAGGCAATGAACTCGTCAAGGAGTTCGCGGAGCGCTGTACAGCGGCCCAGCGTAGCGTGCAGGGCTATATCGCATGCGACAACCCCGCGCCGGACGACGATACCATGCTCACACTAATTGAGACAAATGAGCAACTGTCTTTGGCTGCCTCGAAGCACCAGCGCGCTGTCCTCCAGGCTCGCCGACTCCACAGCCCGTCCCCAGTGACGACACCGCCCATTTCGCAGGTCAACAGCAACACCGTCCCAGCAGGCGTGCCCCAGCAGTCGTATGGCTCACCTGGCCTGCCACCAGCCAATGCGCCAGCAGATATGAGCTATGGACAACCTCCAGCTTCGACATACTCTCCCCCTCCCGGGGCTCCTCAGGGTTATGCGCCGCCGCCCGTGCAGCCCTCGAATTCCGCCAGCTACAAGAACGACGAGCTACCCTTACCATCTACCCTGCAAGCAGGCGGATCAAGACCAAGGCCAACCTCGACATCTGCCCCTGTCGATGACAACCCCTTTGGAGACCACCACACATCAGCGTTCACTCCAGCCGCCAACCCAAGAGCAGAGGGCTACGGCAGTCCCCCAGATTCGTACCACCCAGGCTTTCAGTCGACACCGTCTTATCTCGGACGACAAGACAGCTCTGCCAACAACCTGACGATGCACGGTGCCGCGCCCCAGATCAAGGAAGAGGATGAGAGTCCATACGACATGCGACAACCAAAAACGCTTGAACGCAATGTCCCGCAGACGCAGGAACAACCCGATGTGTCGCCAATTGCCGAGCGCAATACCGTCACATACCGATACTGAGATGGATGTACGCGGACGAAACTCGGATCTGGCTTCGGCGGCTTTCCGGGTGCATGATCAAGACTGACTACTTTCTATTCTCCCATGAACTTTGGGTATAACAACGGTGTGTTTGGAGAAATGACGCATTGGGAGGACGAAGATACCACAGTTCGCTTACTAGTGATTCATAATGCATAGCTGATCTACCGCTTGAAGTCACGATGTATGGCGTGCTCCTTCCCATCCCACGCCCATCCTTGCCCCGCACTCCCCAAAGCAGCATGACCTCACCACACCCCACGTGTTTGTTGCGCTGCACGCGTACGTCGCGTCTGGCTTACGTGCAGATATCAGCAACTTTGGTGCAACAATAACACCGCCATAGATCCGTGAGGCGGACAAAGCGAAATCTTTCCAACCCTTGTCCCAGTCACCAATCTCATCGCATACCCGTCTAAGGAAGGCGAGACCCGCGGAAAACACCCCACCTCCACCCCAAGGCCCGTTTCTTAGCGCCGAAGATTTATAACGTCCGTCATGTTGAAGTCGTGCACTATTTACGTGCTCCCTGTCGCCCGGTTCGGGTCGTCGCGTTTCTTTGTCGTTCTGCTCTGATCACTTCCTCATGGCAATGCGCTGTCCATGGCTCCCGGTGACCTCGCGCGATGCGAATCCGTTGATACGGTGATTGTTGGTATGTTCCAAGCCTTTTTATCTGCATCTGGCAATTGCTCTCGCTGGAATCAAACTCTCTAAGCTCGACTCGCTGACAAATACAGGCAATGGCCCTTCAGCCCTGATTCTAAGCTACATCCTCTACGGCCACATACCGTACTACATCGGTGGGCACCACGATGTCCTTCTCGACGCCAAGTTGAAGAAGAATCCGAATCTGCTGCACCTCACGGAGGATTTGTATGCACATTTTGCGGCGAGTCTTAGATACTCGACGCAAGCCCTGCCTGTCAACACGCTCCTCGATACCCTCATCCGACCGAATGCCGACACGGAGATAAATCCCACAAGTTGTGTGGAATGGCGGTATGAGCCGGACAAAGCGGTCGAGCATGTTGTTGTTGGAGATGCAAGACATGCGGGTGGACAGTGGGCGGATGAGCCTGTTGAGGCGAGTCAGGATATTGGCACGCTGAGTTATGCGGAACAATTGAGCTTGCCGGGGTATTCGTACCAGGAGCACGTGGCAAAGAGGCAGAAGGAGGATCAGTGCGATTTTGTGCGGCCGTCGAGGATTGAGGTCGCGGATTATTTGAGAGCGTATCCGGAGGCGGCGGGTATTGCGGATGCGGTGTTTGCTGGGACGAAGGTGGATGCTGTGTATAGGACGAAAGATGGTTTCATGATTGGATCATTGGGTATACGGTGCAAGCATTTGGTGCTGGCATCTGGGACGTTTTCGGTCAATATCCCACCGCCTCTATCGCTCGCTCCAGTTGCGCAATTGGATTCCATACACGAACCATTACTCGTCGTCGGATCTGGCTTCTCTGCTGCAGATGTCATCATCTCTGCGCCTCCAACTCGCCGCATCATACACATCTACCAATGGGCCCCAGACAAACGCCCATCACCACTCCGTGGATGCCACCACACAGCGTATCCAGAGTACGCCACAGTCTACCGCCAGATGAAACTCGCCGCAATAACCTCCAACAAAACCCGTGCCGCCAAATCTCCCGCCGCCCGTCGCAAATCCAACCCCTATCAAACCCGCGACTGGACTCTCTACGAAGGCCTCCCGAACGCCGAAACCATCTCCGTAGTCACCTCCCCAGAAACCAACACAGCAACACTAACCCTCCGCCTCTCATCCGGCGAGCAAATCACCCGCTCAGTCGGTGGCCTTGCATACGTCGTCGGTCGTCGCGGCACTCTAGATTTCCTCTCCCCCTCCCTACGCGCAGAAATCCTCGACCATGATACAAACAATCTCATTTCCGGCCGCACGCTCCGCGCCAAAATCGAATCTTCAAGCCTCGAGGTCGCACGTAACGTCTTCCTCACCGGTAGCCTAACCGGCGACTCTTTAATCCGACACGCCGTGGGCGGATGCGTGTTCGCTGCGGGACGGATAATGGATGTTGTGCCGTCGGCGTATAGTCCGGATTGTTCGCCCTCGCCAACGTGTTCGTCGCCGACGTCTGATGAGGATGGGGAGGGGGCATTGGGGTTGGAGAAGACGAGTACGCGGGAACGAACGAATGGGCATGCAGATTTACATGTTGATAGACGGTCGCTGGCGCGGAGTGTGGAGGTGGCGAGGGAGGAGAATAGGGCTTGGGTGGGCAGCGGGTGGTGGGCTGGGGGGTTGGGTGTAAATATACCATGGCGTTCTTGATTAGAGTAAAAGGAATGCGAAACGCATTTGTAGGGCTTTGTGAAGTGATTAGAAGCGTTGTAACATAATCACTCTGCATATGTTTACTTGGGCTTTTGGAGTAGAGATGCTAGAGTATGTATAGGACATCTAAAACCTTTCTCCTTGGGCGAAGGCGGACAGAGATTTTTGTGATTATGCTCTGCAGCAGCTTGTCAGCTGAAAGCCTCAGTTTGATCTCCAAGTACGTGGCGCACTAAGCTGCCAGATGTACAGCGTTGGCTTAAATCTCGCCAATCGATACGAGCACCTGCTGCCGATTTCCAGCTGCAGCCTTCGAGGGGGCGCAGCAGGGCGCTTGTGATTCTTCAGCCTGACTTCAGCTTGCTGCCTACCTCAACTCTTCGCTCATTTTTGACTTACAAAGCCTTATCACCGAGTTACGGTGGTCGTTAAACTGAGCTACAACATAGCAATTTTACAACCCTTCTGAGGTGTGCTATGCACTTGTATCGATATATCCGCCGTTGTTTCAGCGAAGCTAGAAGCGAAATCCATCCGTCTGTGCTTTCAAACAGCTTCAAGATTTGCGATAGATTAGCGCTTGGCCCCAAAGCTTTAACACTCGTCGACCGAGTGTTGTCAAAATAGCCAATCGCTGGGCATCAAGAACAATTTCCTTCAACTTAGACAGCATACTTGGGAAATGAACACTCTCACTCGATTCGATCTCGAGCCGAGACCGAGACGACCAGCACCACCGAACAATGGAATACGACAGTGGCCTTAGGGATGTAAAGCGCCCCATCGATACGTCTATGGAGAGGTACCATGGATGCAACGCCGGTCGGCATGACATAGAACAACGCGACTCCACAGAAGTGCCGCACGGGGCGACGAGGAAAAGGTCCGGGGACTGCTAAAGCACCGGGGCGCGGTGAATATCAGGGATGGCCTAGGACGTACCGCGCTTCACCGTGCGATCGAAGCAAGACAGTTGGTGATTGTCGACTTGCTACTGGACAAAGGCGTCGACGCGAGTGCCAGTGACCACAGCTTGTGCACCGCGTTACATCTCGCTGTTGCAGACGGCCAGGAGACGGCAGTTGGAAGACTCCTCAACAAGGGAGTCGACATCAACGCCCCCAACAAAGCACAGCTTACAGCTCTGCATATAGCAGCTGGACGCGGCCATACAGTCATAGTGGAGTTGCTTCTAAAACAAATCTATCGCAGTGACGGTAAAATTGTAACTCGCCAGTTTCGGAAACAATACATCGATCTTGAGGTAAGGACAAGGGACGGCTCCACAGCGCTGCACGACGCAGCTAGTAATGGCTATGGTGCTATAGTCGAAAGTTTATTGGCCGTTGGTGCGGATTTCAATGCGGTGAATCATCTTAGATGGACGCCACTACATCAGGCGGCTCGCAATGGGCATATGACTGAGGCAAAACTGCTACTTGAGAGTAACGCAGATGTGGATGCGAAAACCTCGACAAGACAGACACCTGCACATCTAGCAACACTTAATCATCATAATGAGATTGTGGACCTGCTTCTAGCATACGGGGCTAGTATTCCAGAAGCCTCCAATAGCGAAGTAAGTCAGAACAGCGAGTAGATAGCCAGTCCTTTCTCTTAAATCTTTGTAAATCAACGTTCTTGTACATGTCCAATTCTTCCACTGTCTATCTTAGCAAAGTAGCTCTCAACCAGATCTACACGTCGGAAAATCTTCTACATCTGACAGCGCTTGTCACTCCAGAACAATCAACTTGTGCTCAGACCCTCGCAACTTTAATGCCTCCCCGTTCATGATACCATGTACATACGTCGACCCAACGACGTTGAAGCGACTTTGTGTCTCTGCGCTTCGTAGTACCATTGGAACTGATGCTCCAGGGGTGATCCAGAGAGAGTCACCTATTCGTACTGGAGGCTGGCCTAGGCCCAGGAGTCCGTTATCCGTGCCGAAGAGGCGCATGTGGTGATAGTATGTAAGTTCATGCCCATAACTAGACGCAGACCTGGTAATCTCGGATATGCCATGACTACGCGCATTGTTAAGCTGCTCAGTCACCTCATTGATGTGCTGCTGCGTTGGCATGACACCAGATGAGTCCGCCTGAGAATATGTCTCGAGCTGTGCGATTAATCGATCGACACATGCCTGGGTGGAAGCATTGTTTGTACCTTGCATGCCTGCTTCTGCGATGTTGATCAGGATCCAGTTTTTGAAGTTGGTGGCTATATCTGCAGCGGCAGGACTGACCCATTCCAAACCGTCCTGGATCATGGTACGCCAAAGCACTTCCGATCTTTCTTGGCCATTGAAATAATCTACAGAGAGCTCGGACAGGGTTTCCAGAATCCCGAGGAAAGTATTCAATGAACGGCTCATTTGTTCCGAGGCTCGCTGATGAAATTATCTCGCCGACTCTGTGTGCTGCAGTGCCCAGCAGACGCGAGTTGGAAAGAGAAGTCAAAGACCGTTTCAGACCTTTGGAAGCATTGAAAGCTATGGACTGATGGTAGATGGAGGGTCGATAAGCTGAGGAGAAGTCGGGAACCCAGGTTGGGATGCCAACTATGTTGCGTAACTGTGGGTCTTCTACTTCAGCAAGGAGGTTCAAATCATTCAAATTTCCAGTTAGCGTCCATAATGTCTCCAAGTACACTTGCGCCGGAGCGAGCATGTGGTCGACATGAATGAGATCCATTGCCCATTGCAGGCACCTCATTCCGCCCTAAAGTGGCTAATCCGAGCACAGCAAAGATCTTATCTCTTGGGTCGGTAGATGAAAAGGAGCAAGTTCTGATTGGAAAATCGAGTAGGTCAGTTGAGTTCGACTCTTGGAAGAAGGACAGCATCTCTGCGTTTGTACCAGCATAAGGGACTGTCGACGGCGTCTGGAGATCGTTTCCAACCGAATAGCTTATGAACTCGCAGGCTTTGATACAATGCGCCCATTTGAGGATTTGGGGACCGAAGATGACTACTATGCGCTTAGCAAAAGCGATTTCTTGGATGATCCAGATCCAGCGGAACCAAGTTCGAGAAAACACGCCCTTGAGTGAGCGCCAATGATCCGTCGACGCAGCACATTCCCCAACGACTTCTAACATGCTCGAATCACCAATGTGGAGCTTTTTCAAGCCGGCCAAATCCTCTGTTGGAGCTGCGGAGATACGGTCGAGCTCGAAAGCACATTGAACCTCATTGTCTTCACATTCTCCTAGCCAGACGACCACGGTTTTGCTGCCTTGTAGATTTCCTACATGAGCCTGACTTGCGCACTTCGCTCATCTAGCTCAATCTGGTCGATGCATATTGCGTCAATCCAGATGCGATCCTCATGACCCAACCAGTGTCCTGACCCATTTGACCTGGCGCGTTTGAGGAAACTGTACAGATTCTGAGTCACGTTGAATAGTTTTACATTGGACAGAATCTGACAGCACCGATCACTGGTGTTGTCTTCCTCTTCCGGCTAAGCCAAAGGGCTACCCCAAGTGTAGGAAAGAGCGACAAAGGGAAGGCTGTTGTCGAGATTGATCGTGATGAGCTTGCATTGCGGTACTCCGGTTTGAGTTTCCCGGAGGACTTGAACAAGCCTGATCGAGCGTTCCGAGAATAGAGGCGTGTATTGGTAATGTGTCTGCATAGTTGGACTGACGCGCAAGACGGCCGCGACTGACAAGGCTGAAGGGTAGACCAAAACGTTTTTCTTTTGACGCCCACCACTACGAGTAGCTTGTAAGCTACTTTTGGACTGAAGTAGTAGAACGCTATTTCCCAGGTACGAGACATCCTCGGAAAAGAGGGAAGCTATATTGTGGAACCGTGGACACGATCTCCAAGCTTGGCAGTCTAACCTTCCTTAGTCGCGTATGTGCTACATAGTGATGGCCCTAGACACGCCTTTCATACACAGTAGGCTCTAGGAAGAGATTACCAAAGCTACTATAGATTTATCCATGCTATTATCTCGTATAGAAAGCGATAGTTGATGCTTTACTGTAGAAATGTTCGAGTATTCAGTCTATGTGGTACGCTTGCTCTGCCTATATAGTACTCCAACTACCTCCCCTTTCTCCCTCTTTCCAGTCATCATCCTTCCTCCCCCTCCAAAAGTATAACCAAACCCTCAACCTCCCTCCCCACCACCTCCGCCACATCCAACACATCTCCAAACCTCCCATCCAACCCCCCCACCACCTCCACCGTCTCCCTACCCTTCGCCCCCGTCTCCGTAATCGCCTCCACCGCATCTGAAATCATATTCATCGTGCCCGCATGCTCGAGGCGTGCGTTTACATGGTGGAGTTTTTGCGCCTCGGCCATGTCGGGCGGTAAATCCAGGCCCGAGAATTTTATCGCGCGCGAGAGGATGCGTGTGTACGCGACGTCGTGCATGCCGGCGATGTTGCTGGTGGCGATTTTCAGATGGGAGAGGAACTCGGTGAGACGCGAGTCTGCTATTTCGTTGAGGGTAGTCAGGGCGTCGGAACATGCGAGGGCGTGTTCGGGCAGCCAGGTGGAGCGCGGTATGAGTTTGTCCGCGGGCGGCTGGCCATGCGATATGCGTTGTTGGAGCACGATCTTCTGCGCCGTTTGCAGGATAGCGAGATGTTGCAATTCTCCCAGAGCCCTGGACTCGACGACACGGCGGGCGATGCGCACGCGGTCGGTGATGATGTCGCAGTTTTGTTTCCAGATTGCTGTGCCCCAGTTTCTCAATTGTCGTTCGTGTTTGTCTACTGTTTCGTAGTCTCGGAAGCGTTTGGCTTCGGCGATTTGCTTGTCCAATTTGTGCTTGGCGGGTGCATTGGCGGTTTGGGCGAGGTATTCGCGCTCGGCGACGAGGGTATAGAACATGAGGTATTTGAGCTCTTCGTCGATATCTGGGATAGCGTAGCCAAGATGGGCTAGGATGATGGTCATGAGCTCGCATGTGTCCGTTGTGGAAAAATGCACTGTCTCCAGTCGATATACGTGAATGGCATGGAGGAGCTTCTGCGACGTGATATTGTGGGCATCTGCGCTCCTGCGATAGCTCAAGCTTCCATCAAGGTAATCAGTTCGCGCGTAAATGGCAGCAATCAATGCTTCTCGAGCATCAGCGTCCTCCACTGGTGCCCCGACATGCCTGTTCCAGTTTCGAAGCACAGTCTCCATCTCTTGAGGCGTCTCGACGATAGGCTTGTTGAGGAACCTCGCGCCGTCCTTGTTCGTCCGTAATGGCCACAACAAGTCCTCAAACTTGGAAGCTCGTGAACTCTGGTCTGCTCTGATTCGTTGAAGGACATCAATATTCAGACCCTTATGCAACCTTTTTTGATCGTCTTTCAGGGCGATTCGTGGTGCGCTCCAGTCAATTCGAGTTTGCTCTTCTTTACACTGCAAGTCGAGCCATTTTCTGATCTCTTCAAGGTTCGCTCCATGAGGTAAAGAGTTGCCACTATTCCCTCCTGCGCTGGCCTCAGGATCCGGGGTTGAAAATGCAGTACTGTTTATGATACTTGGATCATCAGTCTGTTCGCAGGTACCATCGTCTTCCGTGTCCAGCATGTTGCGAAGTACGAGCGAACGCCTAATGTGAGCAGCCTCTTGTTCGTTATCGGTGGTCATTAGCACTTAGTCTGCTCGGAAAGTATGCGTGTATCCAGTTTTTGGAGAAGTTTGTTGGAAACGCGAGGACTGAGTTGTGCGCCGCATAGCTGCTGCATCCTTTCAATGATTCCATGTTGTCAATATGGTGCGAATGTTGAAGTTCAGAAGGGAATGGGTAGTTGAAGCTTCCGAATAACTCTCAGCTTCGCGGTCGGCGCGGTCACCTAATTACTACAGGTCACCGCCTCGAAGGAGAGTGAACACGAACATTCCATAGCCTGAACTTGTTCACAGTATTTTTATGTTTTGAATTCGACCACTGAGCACTGTAGATAGCTTCAGGCTACCTACTGTAGGTACAAGATTGGCCGTGAAGTAGCCGACCACTCTTGGCTTCACAGTTGGTGCGGTCACCAAACCGCTCCGATGGTAAATGTGAAGTAGCATTGAAAGGGGTGTTACGGCAGCCACAAATAATTGATGAGATTACTCACGCATGGTGTCGGTGTTGAAGTGGTGCCACTAGCTGTTGATGATGTGCGAGACGCGTGTTGTCGCACAATGTCCTGCTGTACCTTGCAACCGCCAACGTTACTCGATATGCAATCGAAATGCTTATCTCGCGATGCACAATTCCAATTTATTTGAGGTCGTTATCTTGTTATCTTCGTCTGACGCACAGAAGTTTGTTCCCGGTCCGGCGTCGTGGAAATCACTCGAAGGTGCGCGAGCAGATCGCCAGCACGCCTATCCCAATTGGGCGTGCCTGCTGCCACACGAGCCAATGACACCCCCTTCTCGTCGACCATAATCGTGCCGAACGGTTCGTTCGGCGGCATCGAGCAAGCGAAGAATGCATCATAAGCCATCAACGTCGCTGGCTCTGTAACCACACTTGCGTCTGCATCATAGCATTTCCAGCGCTGCGGGAGCAAAATTTGATCACATGTGGACCCCCGCGATCCGATTGTCATGTCCAGAGCATGGCACGAGGCTCGGGGCCCTCGGGTCATTTTACTTAACTCGGTCCATCGCGCCTCCGCTCTTCGCACTTCTGTCTGCCACCACACTTCCTTCTCCCCTCCCACTGGCCCTGCCTCTGCTTTGCACTACGTTTCTCGACCGTGAGACTGGTCAATTGCTGCTGCGCGCATGTCTTTGATTCAGCACGTTACTCAAGTAGAAGGCCACGATCGTGAAGAGGCGCTAGTCGACCTGTTCCTGCCGCCGACAGACCGACAAAACAATCGCGAACAAGCCGCGGAACGTCGGCAATCGTTCGACAGCGCCATCTCCAGCTCTGGATTTTTGGGGCTGCCGGGCAGGACTGTACGACGCGTAATCAGTTACGATGCGATAAAGAAACCCGAATTGCCCGTCGCGGGGGAAGAGTATGGCGGTTTGACGCCATACAAGGTTTCGACGACGAAGCGAGTTGGTAGGTTACTGTATCCCTTCATATTTGAGATGGTTCGCTGACAGTGTGAACAGCGCAGGTCATTGCAACAGTCCTTGCATGCTGGTTTGCGAGCGGCATTGTTTTTGGTTTCGCAGCGCTCAAGCCCATCCTCATCAGAGAAGGCGTTTTCAGAGATCTTTGCACTCCCGAAGAGCTTGACGCCGATGTCGAAGTCTGCCTGAGTCAAGATTTGAGACTCAATGTATTCTTTTCTATCGCGTCGACTACTGCAAATGTATCAGCGTTGCCAGTAGGGACTCTGCTTGACCGCTATGGCCCAAAGCTATGTCTCCTGCTTGGCTGTTTGTGCCTCACTGCGGGCAGTGTTCTCATGAGCCTTGCTTTTCAGATTGCAGAGTTTGATGGATTCACAATCGGGAACTTCTTCCTCGCCCTTGGCGGTACCTTCATCTTTCTACCATCTTTTCAGATTGCCAATGCTTTCCCGAAATATGGAGGCAGCATTGTGGCTCTCGTCACTGGCGCTTTTGATGCATCTGCAGCAGTGTACTTGTTCTACCGCCTCGCGTACGAAGCAAGCAACTACAACTTCAAGCCACAGACCTTCTTTCTAGCCTACCTAGTGGTTCCGTTTGCCATTGCAATCGCACAACTCACCTTCTTACCCAGCGAAGCATACAAGACCGCACCGCAGCTGGAGATGAAGATTCAGAGAGCCGAGGACACTATGCGCGACGTGCATTCTTCTGATGACGAGCTACCGCCAGACGAGATGTGGAAAGTTAGGAAGATGCGCAGCGCTCGCCGACGTCAGCGAATGAGCCAGCTCGACGACCTCATCGGTGATGCTGAATGGCGCAGGAGACAAGACGAGAAGATTGAGCAGCAGCAGGAAGCCTCGGGAGTTTGGGGAGCTCTGCACAACAAATCCCCAAAAGAGCAGATGCTGACGCCGTGGTTCATTCTCATAACCCTCCTCACCGTCATCCAGATGCTGAGGATGAATTTCTTCATATCGACCATCCGCGAGCAGTACATCTACATGCTCAATTCGGTCGAAGCCGCGACTAAAGTCAACGACTTCTTCGACTGGGCGCTGCCTATCGGAGGTGTCATTAGCACTCCATTCCTCGGCGCACTACTCGACAACGTCAGTACCCCGGGTGTGCTTCTCATCCTCGTCTCCATCATCACGCTCATCGGCATCATCGGATCCATCCCCGCTCTATGGGCCGGCTACGTCAACGTTATTCTCTTCGTCATCCTCCGCCCGCTCTACTATTCCGCCATGTCCGACTACGCGACCAAAGTCTTTGGGTTCGCCACTTTCGGTCGCGTCTACGGCACAATCGTCTGTTTCTCTGGCCTCGTCAACCTCTCGCAGACAGGTATCGATGCGCTGATGAAAGGGTATTTCGGAGGCAACCCAGTCCCCGTTAACATTCTCCTCACAGTTGCGTCTTTTCTGATCGGCACATCGCTGGTCGTTTATGTCACCGTCAATGTGTATAGAATGAGGAAAATGATGGATCAAGACGATGCGATCACAGTCACGAACACAGATGTCGGCAGTATCATGGAGAGTCTGCTCGAAGAAGACGAGGAGAGGAATTACGGCAGCATGCACCGCGGACGACCGAATTGGGAAGTCTGAACGTTTCGTCTTTCGATACGCTGAATTTATGCTCGCGAACCCCACACCAACCATATAACTATCCCTTACTAGCACGCGATAACGGCCGATGATCAAGAGATTAGGAAGTTGGGAAAATTGTTGTCAGCGTACTGTTATTTCCATGTACTCTGGCGTTTTGTTCATTGTACTCAAAGCGCCGATACCCGAGTCGCGCATTAATAGTCCATCCAGCATTCAGCGAGCGCGCGTGTCTTCAATGGTTATTCTTTCAGGTATTGCATCAGCGGGGAAAATTTCCATGTAGATTTGCGTAGTGCCTTTGTTATATAGCACAATATGAGAAAAAGTGAAGAAGAACTTTGAAAAACTCCCTCTTGTGGTGTTTAGTTGTGACGCCGAGGAACCGGTACCCCATAGCGTTAGCTTGTATACGCATCGCACTGGAAGCCTGACGACTTTGTGTATACTTTCAATGTGCAAAGAGCATGTCTGAATTCCCTCGGAGTGTACAATCTGACACTTCCAATTTGCCCTCTTCGAAAAACCACATTCACATTCACATTCACAATGACTGCGCTCGCACATCTCATCTCAGACATCCACTCTACCACAACCGCACAGCAGCACGCGCAATACGGCCATTCGAATCTCAGTGCGAAATCAAAAATCGCAAATATCACATTGCCAATTAAGTCTCAACTAAGTCTATCCAGCACCTGTCCACACCCCAATCCTCAACCCTCAACCCTCAAGCCTACGACCAAAGCCCACTAACAGTCTCCACCCCCCTCTCCACAACCGCCTTGACCCGCGCCCGCAGCGGATTACTCGCACACTCGACCTCCAAATCCTCCAACCAGACCTTCGCCACATACTTATCGAACCGGATCTCAATGCCGGGGACAGGAATTCCTAGGCCGTGTAGGCGCTTGAGTTCCGCTTTGTCTTCGGAGGAAAGATCTTGTGAGATTTCTGGGGATGCGGCAATGGAGAAGGATGTGGATGGGTGAGGGGGGGTGGATGTGGAGGAGCGAGGAAGGTGAATGGGTGACACGGATTCAGCGCCGAATTGTGCTTCGAGGAAGAGGCAGAGGCGGGCGAGGCGGGTTGCGGGGTCGGGGGTGCGGTGGGGGTGGGGGCGGTGAGCAAATTCCGACTTATGCTCGTGGGAGTGGGATTTTGATGATTCTGTTTCGTGTTAGCACAAGTACTGATATAGGGGGTGACGGGAATATACGTTTCACAGCCGCCGGCGAACTCTCAACCGTGAATAGCACGGCTAACACCGCATCTGCTATACCGTCATTGATGACGTTTCCTTCCCATTCGACTTCGACGCGGCCGCCGGGGCGGACGAGGACGGTGATGCAGTCCATGATGGTGAATTTCATCTGGTCGCGGCTGATTTCTTCGTCGGCGGCGTCGTGGCCGTTCATTTTGCTATCCTTCTCTTTGCCATCGATGTTCTCGTCCGTGATCTTCGACTCTTTGATCGCGCCGAAAGTGCCTTCAAGTGCCCATCGGATGAGATCGATGCCTGCGGCAGAAAGAGTGATGTGTTGGCGACACAGAATGGTTGTTGTCGTGAGACCGGCGTATTCCTTGAGGTCTTCGGGCGCCATGAGGGAGATTTTGAAGTCGTTTTGCACGAGGACGCCACTGACCATTTGGACCTCTTCTTCATACTTTGCCTCTGCTTCGTCGCCGTCAGATAGTGATCGGGGTAGAGGTGGTGCGATTGATGCGAGTTTGCCAACGACCTTGGCGACTTTGTCGGTCTTGAAGGGGATACGCAGTTCCTCGCAGTTTGCGGGTGAGTAGATCTTGGTTGGAACGGTCTTTTGGGCGTTGAATGATAAGAGCTTTGACTTTAGACGTGTCATGTTACCCTTCTCGCCGTGGACGAGGATCTGTCAACAGGAATTAGCGTTTTGTTGTGTCTCACTCATGTACGAAACTTACTACAACCGGCGCAGCCACCTCCTGGACAAACTCCATGTTCTCCTTTCCGTCAACGTGGGCGGCAAAACTGTACTCTTGAACGGTGCATCTCCGAGGAACCATGCTCTGTTCGTTCTCCTTTTGGCCCGGTCGTCTGGCTGCATTCGCTGACCGTGTCATGATCGCTGGTATCTGATCAGGCTCGTGTACGATCTGCTTCGCCATCGTGCCCTCTACAGAGTAACCGGTGATGATCACACCGTTCCTTGGATCTGGAGCCCATCGCTCAAGCAGCTCGCGCGATGTGCCGGACTGCATCATACCAGGAGAGGCAAGCATAACACAGGCGCCTAGATCCTGAAACTTGTCCATGCTCTTGAGTGATCGAACGAATCTGAAATCCCAAGCTCCGCGCCTTCCAGTATCGCCTTCTGCCTGAGCCTCGTTCATGCGCTCGGCGAAGAGGCGCTTGATATTGTCGTTCATAGCACCGAGATATGTCTGGTAAACTTGCATACACCTTCTTGCTAGACTGGAGTTGTAGTAGATGGGTATCTTCTGGTACTGCTCGTGCTTTGTCCAGTACTCATCGAGAATGAGGAGAAGTTCTTGGGCACGACCAAGGGCGAAAACTGGAAGCAGAGCACGGCCGCCTCGATTCAGGACGTCCGTTATCGACTTCATCAGCTGGGCCTCGCGCTCGACACGCGGTGTGTGGGTGGAGATACCGAAGGTAGACTCAGTAATGAGAACGTCAACCTTGACACCAGGAGGCACTGAGGCTGAGACTAAATGCCGATCATCTTCTCTAGAGTAATCGCCAGTGAACAGAATCTTCAGGCCGGCAATCTCCATCAAGAACATAGCCGCCCCCAAGACGTGTCCAGCTGGATATGGCGTTATCCGTACACCCGAGACTGTATGCGTGGTGTAGAAGTCGATAGCCTCGATCATGGGGAAGGTGTTGAGATGGTCGGCTTCGGTATACATCTGGATCTTTGTCTCTGAGGAGCTGGACATGTTGCCCACACGAACAGAATCCTGGATGAGCCACTTGTAGATGGCTTTCGTTGGATGCGTCATGAAAACTCTGCCCTTGAAATTTGTCTTCGCAAGCACGTATGGCAGTGATGCGGCATGGTCGACATGAAAACTGGACAAGTCAGCGCCAGGGAACGACGTAGAGGACAGCGGCTCGCGAATGGACACAAGGAGATGCAGCGCTGAAGATGCGATAGATACAGTGCGGTGGAAGGCACATCACCGGGGTCGGACTGGTAGAATGCAAATTATATTCCATTGATTCTGATATACAAGGTTGTGCTGGACTGAGCCGTGTGCGCATAACAGTCCGACTGCAGTGATGCGCCATGTTCCCTCCATTGCAAAATCGAAGCTGAGATGCAAGATGTGCGTATACATACTGTGATATTAGTAGCACGTCTACGGTGCTGAGGTCAAACTCGTCGTAGAAGGGCATAGCAGACAGGCCTTCGTAGGCGGGGTGCATGCCAGCGTCAAGCTACACTATGTCAGTAATGCGCTTCTACCTGGGATAGTTCTTTAGACGCACCATGACCGTCTTGCCCTTGTATTGAATGATGTGACATGACCGGCCGACCTCATTACCGCCTCCTAAGCAAAGGAACATGAGCTCATCAGAGGGATCTACCGGGTCTTCATCCTCAGGAGCCAATGCCGCGAGCTTTCTCTTTGTCGCCATGGTTGCCGGTGCGCTCTAGCAAGGGCGCTCACGTTTGAAGATAGGTCAAGTCCAGGCTGCGAGTGCGAACACGAAGGGAGACGCGTCGGAGTGAATTAAAACCGTGATGCGCGTCTAGTATGCTGCGATTAGTCAGGTGATATTATCACAGTTCAAATTGGCGCGTAAGGCCGTAGACTGCGGGAGAGCCTGGTGGGTGAGGTGATTGTGAGCGCGAAAGAGAGCAAGTGATTGCCCTCTTGACCGTTGCGGCTCCCAAGGTCCTCTTTGTCGCGCGCGCCTGCCAAGCCCGAGTCCGTGCGGCGTCACTCTACTTCGTGCCTGCTCCTTCGACCGAGACAACACAAATATCGACGCGCTCAACCGCCCGCACCCCGCTGTACCTTCCCGAGCCCCTATATAACATCGCCAACTCACCCTCACTGGAAAGAACCGCCGCCGGATGACGCGCCGATAAAGCCAGCCAGCCCGCGCACTCCCTCTTGGGGGAAGGAGCTGCCCACCATGAACCACAACCATCAGCAGTATCCGCCGCCTGTGCCGCAACAGCAGCAGCAATATGGCCAACACCCGCCACCGGTACAGACGCAGAACTTGAACCAGTATTCGCAACAGCAACAGGGCGCCTATTCCCCGCCATACCAGCAGTCGCCGACGATGATGTCGCCTAACATGGCAGGCGGCATTCCCCCCGCAAAGCGCCAACGACTCTCTCCAAACCCGCCGTCGCCCGCGCCATATCACTCGCCTTTTGCCCAGCCGACATACCCCCCGTCGCAGCCTCAGTCGCCGTATGCCATGTCCCCGCAGTTTTCTGGCCATCTCTCTGTTCCCGGATCGCCCGCGACGCAGCAGCAGCCCCCGCCGTTCCACCAGCCGCAGCCCTACCCACATCCCAATGGTGCGCCCCAGCAACATGCGCCTCAGGGTTCCATGCCGCCGCCAAAGGTGCCATACAGCAAGACACAGGACGATGCAGAGCTCGAGAAGCCCAATGGCCGAGACTCGGATGTGAACAATCTGAGCGATGTCTTGAGCGGTGGGATTGTTGACCTTCGCGCGGAAGAAGATTTGCTGCTACACAGCTACGGAAATCGGAACTACGGTGCATCGTTCAACTCGCAAGCGTCAGGCTCCAACACGACGCCCAATACGAGCTTCAACAACTGGAGCCAGCAGAGCAGCCATGGTGCATTCCAGGGAAGCGGTCCTTTATCTCAGGGCTTGACACAGGAGCAGCACGAGGCCGAGTTTCTCAGGAAGCACGAGCAGGCCGCGCGCATACTGAACGAGTCGGCGCAGCAGCCCCTCACCGACCCCTTCCTTGCCGCCAACGTCCTACGACATCGCATAGCGAAACGCGCCTATGAGACTGGTATACAAGTCAACGTTGACGGACTCTTTGACAAGATCCCCGAAAAGCAACCTCGAGATAGCACGCGCACAGTCCAGGCTGGCCAGAACGGAGAGCAAATTGTGGGCCTCGAGGCTGCCAGTCTACTCAACCAGACTGCGCCCCTTGTGGAGATTCTCTCACTTCTGACGCTGGCTGCTGAGGATCGCATTCGCACTCTGGTCGAGGACGCTTATGTCCTTAGCAAGGGCCGTCAACACACATCGCATGGCTTGATCCCACCTCAACTTGTGGACATTGCCGAAGTCGAGAACAGCGCAGAGGAAAAGATGGTTGCCCCAGTCAACATTCTGAGGACGCCGTGGGAAGCCCCAGACAGTGTTGTCAGCCCTACATCGACAGCGAACAAGCGTAAGATTGATCCGGTCTGAAAATGACGCAAAGCTAACTTGAGTAGAACCACCAAATGCCTCTCGCCTCCCCACCCCGCCTATCGAAGCGCCTCCCACGCCTCAGCGCACATTCCAGAACAAGATCAATCATGTCGCGACTCTTCTTAAGCGCAAGGTCGCAGACGATGAGAGGTACGAGAAGGCGCGCATAGCAAAGCGCCAGAAGCGTCAAGAGGGAACTGCTGCCACTGCTGCAGAAGTCGCGCCAGTCTTGTCACTGCCGCCTCCAGACAAGATGACAAAGAAAGACAAGGATGCGCTGAAGAAGCAAAATCAAACAGACGATGTGCTCCATCGCAAGGCCAACGAAACAGCCAGTATGGCGCTTGGATTTGGTAAAAAGAAAAAGTACTCGTGGATGACTGGTGGTGGTCCTGTTGGCGGAGCTGCGGGCGGTGGTTCCGGCGCGGCAACACCCAAACCGACCGCTTCTGCAGGCGCAAGTGGTACGGCCACACCAGCCGGCGCAGCACCGACAATCGACAAGGGCCTCGTCGGCAAGAAGAGAAATTTCGGCGCTCCCATTGAGACGACGGAGATCGGAGCGAAGATTCAAATTCGCGATCTAGTCCACGTCTTGGAGCACGATGGCAGAGAGAAGAAGACACTCGCCTTGATGCTAGCTCGCCTTAAGAACATGGAGAAAGACGAAAAGCGACCGGACTTTGATCGGAAACTCCCGAGCGCGGCGGGACGGTAGACTTGCGCGTACTACCGCAACTAGTCCAACGCTCTCCGCTGGGTCCCACAGTCCAGCAAATCGGAATGGCTGAAACATTCCACTCGATACGACGTTCCTTCCGCGGGCTCCCTATCTCCCGTGCGCTCTTTCGCTTCAGTCTTCACCATCCATTCCTACTTGCTTTCTGGGCTCATCAGCGCCGGCGTTCTATGGCTTTTCGAAATGGGCACGGAAATTGTATTTATACTGCATCATATCCCAAGCGCTGGGATTACCAGGGGCTTTTTCTTCTTCTTGTGTGTGAGGGAGGGTCGTGATTAAAAAGGCTTTAGGGTGGGGGTTTGAATGAGGGTATGCGGAATATAATAATACATTTATACACGAACAGAATGTGTTTGGGTTATGCGACGTGATGTGATTTGAAGTCTAGGTTTTACATTCTATTGAACCCCGAGGAGATGGATGACGGCGATTTTAATTACAGTGGTGGCTTTTGGAGAAAGTTCTTCTCTGCTCAGCAAATAGTCGTATCCTCTAGCCTATCATCCTCATCCCCAATATCCTCCCGATGCTCCGTCCTCATATCCGCATCCGCATCCACAAACTCATCCTCCTCACCTCCATCCTTACCACCAATCCTCACCTTCCCAACGTCCTCCCACTCCCCATCTCTATCCTTCCCATGGTAAACCTCCTTACTATCCTTCCTCTCCTTCTCCTTCTCTTTCTCTTTCTCCCCCTCCTCCACCGCCTTGTGCATCTCCTTCTCCTCTCCCTCCCCCTGGTTCCCAAGCACCCACCTCCCCACCCTCTTCTCCTCCATCTCCAACTGCCCGCCCCAATCCACAATCCCCACTCCATCAAACTCCCCATTCCACCCCCCCTCCTCAATGCTCCACCCAATCGGCTCCTCGCCCCTACTCAAGCGCATGAGTTTCTCAAACGCCTTGTCGCGACCCGCGGCTGTGCAGAAGGGCTGTTCGCCGCGCTGCAGGCGCGCGGCGTTCTCGGCGGACGTGAAGGATTTGAAGGAGCGGTAGAGGTGGTAGCTGGGGGTCTGGGGGTTCCAGGGGTTGTAGGAGGAGGGGTTGGAGAGGTAGGTTGAGGGGTGCAGGGGGTGTGGGCAGGGGCTGGAGGAGGTGGGGAGGTGGGGTTTCTTTGGGGGAGCGTTAAAGGAGAAGGCGTTGAAGGGCATTTTGGGTGTGGTGTCGAGGAGAGTGAGATGTGTGCAGTGTGGGATTTTGTGGTTGTGATAATGTTCCTGCAGGCGCGGTGCGTGGTGCTTTTCGTAGTTGTATACGGTGCGTGTGGTAGTGCTTGCGTAGTAGTCTGCAGTGTGTGTGCTGGTGGAAATGCCACGACGATGTCTTTCTTGACGAGTTTGGTGGATTTGATGGAGTTGTCGCAAGAAGATGGTGTATAGAGAATAGGTCCGGAAAGACGGAAAAGAAGAAATATCGTCATGTGGAAAGCAGACTTGGTGGAGCATCTCTGGTACTATTACGTTGCACTTCCAGTGCGTAGACATGTTGAAGTTCTACCATACTTCTTGGTCGGCCATGGTGCAACCGCAGCCAACCGAGTTGCCTTAGGTCCCTGAGATTACTGGACTGAATACCGCGACTAGTGGATCTAGACAACGGCTCGTATCATTGTGCGTGTGTCGTAAGAGATGAGAAGAAGAAGATGGAGAAATGGAATTTGATTGGCCCTCTGCGATGATGTCGTCTGCAGCAAGATGGCTGCGGCTTGCATGGCCTACTTCGATAATTTCGGGTTCTGCCTGTCAATATCGCGTCGCTGTTCTCCAGATATCACTCGCTGGTGGTTGAGCACGCTCGACGCTACGAAGGCAACATGTGCGTTGAGCAGGCACAGCAGCTGTTGACAAAGTGCAACCCGACCTCGTCCAGGATCGGAGCAGGATTCTGATCTCCATTCTTTTTCGAGACCAAGTGCCTCATCTTAGCATTTCGCTTGCTTTCTAGTGTTTCAGACTGCACTCCTTGAGTCGGTCGAATGTTATGAAGAGGTCAAATCCTTTCAAGAGACGTCGTTCGCTTAGTCAAGCCATCCGCGACGTCTTGCCCCATGCGTCTAGCGGAGTTGACGAGCTGATGTGAGGCAAGCCAGGGGTGCGCACCGCTTTGGGCATCGTTGGACGCAGTGGAGGAGCCAGCAGCCTGGCACAGAGAGCCGCCGAAGTCCCGCAGAACTGGTGTCGTCCTCGAGGAGGCTTCTGGCGGCATGACGATGCGAATACGCGTCGTTTGCTGGCACGTGGCGCAATACAGTGCATCTTGAATCCTCCAGGCCTTTGTTGACGCTGCGGGCTCGGGTTTGACAGCGCCTGCACCCTGGGCGAGGTGGCGGGTTGTGGGCCCTGTGAATGGCGGGTTGGTGGTGCTGAGGTTCACCGGTTTGACAATGACCCGCCGCTTGTTTACCCCTCCAGTGCACAGCGCTGCTGGTGAAGACAGCAGCCACGACGAAGCGTCCCTGCCTGTCCTGATCCGAGACGCACATTCGAGTCTGAGCGACGCCTGGGGCCAAAAAGACGAGAGCGTGCAGCTTGCAGCCATTCCACCAGGACCGCTGCGCCTCTTGAAGCCCGTCGGCGGGGAGCTCTCAGCCTTGTTCGGCGCCCAGCGTTGGATCGCATTGTCAGCCGCAGCAGCTGTCCCAATTTACACGACTTCACCCCACTCGCTGTCTCCAGCCCTCCTCTCAACAACTGATGAATTCCATGAATGCCCGTTTCAAGAACCTCGTGGGCTCGAAACGCAAGAGTTCAGCTGGCAATCCGACTCCATCACCACAGGGCAGCATCGCCCCCACCGGACAGCAACGACCGACGTCGCTCTCGCCGCAGGCTTCGAATTCGAGCAGCTCCTCGCTCCCCATGAACCAGCAAAATCCCCTGGGCCGCCCGCCCTCGTACACGTACGCGCAGTCTGGCGGCCTTGGTGCGCCCAACCAGCAGCATGGCCGCCCTGCCAGCCCGCTGCCGCCCATCAACACAGGCGCACCGGGAGGCTATCCCCCGCAACAGCCCATGGGCTACCCCCCGCAGGGAGGCCCGCCTGGATATCCAGCCGCGCCAGGAGGAGGACAGTATGGGCAGGCATACGGTGCACCACCGCCCAACCCGGGTGTGCCTCTTGGGCCGCCAGCGCAATACAGGCCGCCTGGGCACACGGGCGAGCTGCAGGGCGAGGGCCGCTCCAAGGCACAGCTGATTGTCGGTATCGATTTCGTGAGTATCGTCATGTCTCAGGTACGCGTAGCGCAGTCGCTGATTGACCCAGGGCACTACCTTTTCCGGCGTCGCATTCGCCTTTGCTACCAACACCGAGGCCAAGGAAGACATCATCACCGAATGGCCTGGCGCGGGAAACCAGACAAAGCAGAAGGTAGACTAGCATTGGTCCTGCAAGAACGATTCGTCTAATCACTGTACAGATCCCCACCGTATTGTACTACGATCAGTACCAAAAGGTCGTAGGATGGGGACCGGACATCGCCGACGCACTGGCTCCGACCGGCTACCCCAAGCCTGGCGTGCAAAAGGTGGAATGGTTCAAGCTGCAGCTCATGCTGTCTGGCAACACATACATCGACCCCATCAACCTGCCGCCTCTACCCCCGGGCAAGTCAGAGATCGATGTGGCCGCCGACTACCTCTTCCACCTGCGACAGGCGATGCGAAACCAACTACAAAAGACGCTGGGTGAAGTGTTCAACCGTGAAGAGCGCAACATCAGGTACTACCTGACCGTGCCCGCCATCTGGAATGACGCTGGAAAGGCCGCAACACGTGCCGCAGCCATCCAGGCTGGCTTCCTCCGTGACGAAAACGACAACAGGTTGACGCTGATCACCGAGCCCGAAGCTGCAGCTATGTTCTGCTCAAAGACCGGCCTCCTCAACCTCAAGATCCACGACGCCGTCCTCATCGTCGATTGTGGTGGTGGTACTGTCGACTTGATTGCGTACGAGGTCGAGGAAGAGCAGCCATTCTCCGTGGCCGAGTGCACAGCCGGATCCGGTGATTCTTGCGGTTCAACAGCCCTCAACCGAAACTTCAGTAACATCCTGCGCGCAAAGATACGGAAGATGAAGCTCCCTGACGGTTCCAAGACTGCTGGCAAAGTATACGCAAAATGCATCATGGATTTTGAGAACAGGATAAAGGCCGACTTCCGAAACAATGGTCAAAAATGGGCGGTCGATGTTGGTATCGAGGCAGAGTTCCCCGAGGCTGGTATCGAGGAGGGTTACATGACATTCACAAACGAGGAGATTCTGCAGTGCTTCGAGCCTGTAGTCAACCGAATCTTGGAGCTTGTCAGGAACCAGATCATTGCCATTCAGGCGCAAAACAGGGCATTACAGGTGAGCGAGATCACATGTATTCTTGGTCTAGTACTAACGATGACAGAACGTCCTTGTTGTCGGTGGCTTCGGTGCATCAGAGTACCTCTTCCAGCAGATCAAACTCCACGTACCCCCTCAATTCCAGTCCAAGGTCGTCCGACCCATGGACTCTGTCGCTGCCATCGTCAAGGGTGCCGTCACCGCCGGTATCACCGAACGAATCGTCACACACCGCGTCGCTCGTCGCCACTACCTCATGGCCACCCTCCAACCCTTCAAAGAGGGCCACCACCCAGAACAATACCGCGTCCCATCACTAGACGGCAAGGACCGATGCAAATACACGCGCCAAATATTTGTGCAAAAAGGCCAGCGAGTCAAGATCGGCGAGCCCGTCAAAGTCTCTTTCTTCCGCCAAGTCGCCCCCGGCGCCACGCTCATGTACGAGGACATACTCTACGCCTGCGACGACGACGTCTGCCCAGAATACACCAAGGACCCTCGTAAGTCATCAATCTTGCATTTCCACCATCCACATACTAATTTTCTTCAGGCATCAAGGAAGTCGTAACCCTAACCTCTGACCTCTCGCGCAAAAACCTCGAAAAGGACTTTGAACGCATGGACACGCCCCAAGGTACCTTTTACCGCGTCTACTTCGACATCTACCTCACGCTCGACGGCTCGGAGTTCAATGCCGAACTGGTCTGCCAGGGCGAAGTCATGGGTCGCTGCACTGCGCGATTTAGGTAAAAAAAAAGAGAGCATGGATATATGTTCCAAATGGTTGTGGTGAAAATCTCGTTTTACTGGTGTTTTTATTTACGGTACTTTTAAGCTTCAGCATACCCCCCAAACGTACTTTATGAATGAAAGCTTTTGTTCTTCATATGTGGTGCTGTAGACTGGCGCGCATGATGATATTGACTGGTTGCCCCGCTGACATGCATGCTCTCTGTGAATCAAATCGCCCAATTCAAATTCAGACTGTAGAAGAGAAGGAGGTTGAAATATCTAGCGTAGTCATTCTTCCCCATCTATGCGGTATCCAAGACCCTTCAAATCGCAGCACAGCACGTCCCAAAAAAAACATGCCTGCAAGTGTGCCTACTAGGTATCATAACAAATAGAATTCCAGCAGCTCCTACCCCTACTGCCTCATCCCCGCGTCGCATCCACAATCACGACCCCAGCGCAATGAACCCCAAAAACCCACTCAAAAACAACAACACAATCGCCACTACAAACATCGCAACCACCTTCTCTACCCCATGCCGCACATCGTCCGTGCGCGACACTACTTCTCCCGACTCGGGGTCGATTTCGATGAGCACGTCGCGGCGCCGTGAGGGGAAGATTGGCGAGTCGTGGTAAGGTATTTGGGAGGGTGCGTGGGAGGGGTGCTGGATGAATGGTGTTTCGCGGATGGCGACGGAGTATGGAGGAGGTGAGGTGGGTGGGTAAGAGGGGAGGAGGAAGGCTAGGGGGATGTTGTCGTCTGTGGCGGCGGGTGTTGGGGGTGTTGAGTCTGTGTAGGGTTGTTGCTGGTGTTGGTATGCGGGAGGATGGGGTAGTGCGTCATCGCGGTATGCGTGTAGTGGCTCGTCATGATAGGGAGGTTGCTCGCTGCGGTCTGTGGTGGATGGCTCGTCGCGATACGGCTCGTACACGGGCGCTGCCTGTGGTATCGCAGGAAGCGATTTTATGGTTGACGAGCTGCGCGAGGAAGATGTGGAGGGCGAGCGGGTATGGCGGGTTGGTGAAGAGCTTTGGGAGGATGTAGGGGAGTCGTGGTACTGAGTGTTCTGGTGATGGATTAACCTCAATGCTTCAACGTATAGATGGACAGATACGTACCTCCATAGCTGCTCGCTCGCTGCCTATACTGCGTAATATCCCTCAAATGCCGTGCTTACGTCCAAGAACCGTAGAATCCAAAAGAGGGTCAAGATGCAGTTCGAGTTCACGCAGCTGTTTGCAGGCAAGTTAGTAGAAGTGGCCGCACGGGGGTTAGCGATGTCTCTGGAGACGGATCAAAGCTGCAGGCTCCGACATGAAGAAGCAGGAGGCCCTGCGCCCGCCCGCAGTCGCGGCGCAGTCATCAAGGCAAGCAAGAGTGGTGTTGGTATCGTCTTACGTGTGGCTGGGGCGGAGGGCTAGCGCTTGGATGCCTCACATGGGCCCCACGTTGTTCGGGCCGGTTGGGCGGATTTGGTAGCAACGGCAGCGCGTCGCGAGCCTACCGTTCACTTCGTTCCTTCATTGCGATTGAAAGGGCTGAAAACGCCGAATTTGCTTTCGTGTTCTGCTCATCTTGCAAAGAGCGTTGAAGCACCGCCACAATCCCGAAACGCCAATAAAGACACCCGACATTGCAGGTCACCTATTGTTCTTTGAAGCGTTTCAAGTCGAAAATAGAAACCATCAAAGCGTCTGGGAAAGTTCACGCGAGCCGTGCCGACGACATGCTTCGTACTAGGACCAGATCGTGTTGGCGCTTTTCTTGTGACACCCACTACGAAGTGTCTGGGTCTCTCATTCAGCCTTCTACCACAGAAATGCTATCGTCATCACACGGTACAGAAAGCATTTATGAAGATGCTCAAAGGAGATGATGGAGTGGAATGACGTCCGTGTGCATCTAGACAGTCGTAGACAGTATACAACCGTCCTGCTGACCACAGTAAGTGCCACGTACTTAGGGCCACACGGTGTCTGAACAGCACCGTCAGAGTGATAACAAGATAACGAATAGATTAAGGCTGCATACCTCCACGGTGCGCTCAGGACTTTACACCGTAATAGCGAACTATTGAGTCTATTCAGGCTTGCGCATAACGTTACAACTAGGTATTCTTTGATAGAAGTTCGGGCATAACCAGAGCGCGAGGAAACCCAAAGAGACGAAATGGCACCTGTCATGCAGTTGAAGCCAATTCTTGATGCACAAAAGGAACACGGCCCAATATTCCGTCGCGAACTGTTCGACATCGCCTACAGATCCTGGCTCGCCATCGACGAGAACGCTCCAGAGAACAGAATACCGGAAGACGAAGACGAAGACGAAGACGAAGACGCTTCAATCAGGCGGTTCCTGCATTCTAAAGCTGTCGTCGCCGACATATACGGTACCAAGCACAAGACGACGCTGTTTAGAGAAGGTCGCTTACGAGAGATCCATGGTCAGGCATACAAGTTCAACCGATGCTGGACATACCACGACCTCCAAGACCTAGGACACCGGTATGCCAACAATCATGACAACTTGTTGCCATTCAACTTCGGCTCCAGAAGTGGCCTCGTGCGGGAGGAGGTCGAGGACGAAACGATGCCTCCAGATTTCCACACCAAAGCAGCCGATTTCCGCAATGAGTGGGAAGCATCAGACATCCACCATCACCTCGTCGTATTTCTGGAGAAACATGCCGGAACCACCACCCACGTCGATCAAATCATCTGCTTCGGCCTCGGTAGCCCCGTGTCAAGCCCCCATCCCAGACAACTGCGCCGCGCATACAGCCAGCACCTAGCCGCATGTACCATACGCGACATCTTAGCACGCAAGCAAAACAGCCGACGACCTAAAGTCTTCGCCCAAGATCCTTGCCATACCTCCAACGACACAGCATACATATCCACGCACTTCTCCATAACCCCTCTCCCCGACCCCGAAGCCTTCCGCGCCCTCACCAGCACCACCTTCGTCATCAGCATCTCGCCCAACGTACCTGTGCGTCAAATCGCTCTCGGCATGACGCATAATTCCGACGGTCCAGCGGGATTTCTTTGTTGCATGATTGGGGACGATGGGCTTGGGGGTAAGAGTGTGACTATGCGGAATGGGAATGTAGTAACTCACTTCGCGGATGAATCGAGCCCGGAGTTGTGGGAGTATAAGAGGAGGAGTGTGTGGGGGGAGTGGGATAATACGGGGGCAGGGAGGGAATGGGATTGTCCTGGGAGGGTGGGGTGTTATTTGAAGAGGAGAGGAGATAGGGAGAATGAAGGGGGGTGAGTTGGGGTGAGTGTCAAGAAAGTGTGGAAATCTTTGGCACTGATCGAGGGGTTGAAAACGAGGTGAATATAACGAAGAGTATATTATGGCAAACAAGGTGAGTATGGCGAAGGATACATAATAGAACTACAGAATTGAACAAAGTCTACCAGCCGTTAGGAACGGTTGAGAATGTTCTACCACGCCTAAGCTGGTAGAATTCCTCAAACGTCCGTCAAGGACGCCCGTTTCCTTTTGGTCGCTCCTGGTTCTGCTCCATGATGTCAGTCTGTGGGATCCCTTCCACTGGAAGTGACACAAATCGATTCAGCCGAGCAGGATCGCCACGCCCGGGTACGAGTATGTCCTGGTAACCAATCTCATCACCTGCAGACCACGAGTTGCGACGGCTATACGTTGAAGTAACGCTCGTCTGTATGGAGTGACCGTAACTCATCGTCTCGTCGCCTGTAGACCATGAACCCCGACGTCCGTCACTGGACGAGTCACTGGACGAGTCACTGGACGAGTCACTGCTGTTATCAGCCGCCACTTCGTCGAAATCCGCAAAGAGGGACTGGTCGATGGGCTCGGCGCACTCATCGTCCCAGAGACATATGAAGCGCGCCATGCAACCTTCGCTGGGGCTCGCGAAGTGCATAGTTGTACACTCTGGGTTTAAGTCGACCCAAGCAGAACGAGAACGCTCCACTGCAGGCAGACAGTGCGCATTAGACCGGCGAATTGAAGCAGCAGAACCTACTAAAGAAGAGCCGGAATCGATAGATAGCGCTCGGTGACGGCTGGCAGGATGTGCCATGATAGCAGCTTCTTCGTCAGCTTTGCCTTCTACAGATGAACTGGACAGGAAGTCGGATCCAATAGAGAGTACCCATCGGTGTGCCGCGGGACACGCCATAGGGACGCCTTCGTCATCAGATTCGTCTCCCGAAGAAGAACAGGACAAGGACATACGGCGGTCGTCCTCGTCTGCGATGGACGCGTCAGACAAGAGCAGGCGTAGTGCATCTTCTCGAGCTCGGAGTACAGTACTTTGATTGCACTCGTCGTCGCCCTCTGTGGACGAAGTTGACAATGCCATACGCTGCCCAACTTGTCGAGCCTGGGGAGCAGCCGCGGGTTGGTACGGGGCAGGGGCGTTCTGGCACTCTTTTTTCAGACAATCCTGGATGACGGTACTGTATTCATAATCGCCGCCGTCTGAATCGTCGCTGGAATGAGCGACAGATGGGGTAGCTGAATGTGTGGAGTGCGTTCCACTGTTGGCATGTTGGATTTCCAGAAACCGGAAAGATTCAGGGGCCGAAAGTGGTCGCCTTCCAGTGATCTGCTCGACCATGGGCAAATTTTGAGCTTTTGGCTCTGCCGTGGACTTGGCCGCAGTGGTTGGTGGCATTATGCTCATTCGTACATTGGTCGGTGGCAACGCCTTCACACGATAGCGAAATCCAAGATCGGGCCGCGCAGGGAAGCGAGCAGTTTCTCCTGATGCCATAGCTACCAGGTAATCGCGGAGCTCGGTCTCCATGTTCTCGTCGGAATCGACGCCAACTATAACTGGACCGCTTTGTCGGACAAAATCTCTCATGGAAGGATCGCCTTCTCCAGGCATGTCGCGCACATTCTCGCGTCCTGTGCGGACCAGCGTGGCGGATGGAAATCTCACCATCACCATCGGCATCTCCATCTGTGGTTGTCGGCTCACTGTAACCAACGTGGACAATGCGGTTTGAGTGGCCCGCACTGGGGCCTGCGCTCGCGCGAACAAGCTCTTGATCGAGCCGAGACAGCCATGGGTCTTCTTCATGTTCCGGACTCCGCTTGTAGGATATGATCCGGAGACCATACTTGCAGTAATGTTTGTTTGAAATCTGGAAAGACTGAAAGATTTAGATGCTTGAATGCCAACCTCTTTATATCGAGAATCTGATGCAAGCTTCTGTGAGGGAAGTAAAGTCTATGGCCAGAATGTCTTCATATATTCCATTAGGACAGATCATGTTTGCCCACATGGTAGAAAAGTCCACGCGAAGTTTGCCTGCAATGTGTGTGGTTAGTTCACAATGTTGATTGGTCGGCTCAGAGCTGTGGTATATAGATTGGAAAGGATGGTATGTAGTTGTTAACATTGTGCAGAGTGGTGGGTATGGTACGACTTATGACTTGATGGAAGAGTTGAAATTCATTGTGCGGAGACATGGTGCGAGACATCTCTGACCTGTCTTACTCCACGTCTCAACCTCACCGGGTCAACCACATTGTGTTCTACACACGTACGAAATCAACGTCGATACTCTGCCATTGCCAAGTTCGCACACATCGCATTACACACTACGTCGACTTCTTCAAAAAGATACGTAGATATCTCATCTATGTTTTCATTCAATGTCCATCTATACCGCGCACCTTCTACATTCACTATGTCGAACATTCGCGACATAAGACATCTCCCACCATGCCCGATCATGTACTATCCCTAAAACCTCAAACAGAAACCAACACTGCCACAACCTTCGAAACACACATTTGAACGGGTCGTCTTTGCAGCAACACATACTTCCAAGTACAGGTCGAAAATCATTCCGTTACAAATCCAAGTATGTCAACAAACGAGACTACAAGTAAGTCAGTAAAAGAGGACCTCGTGCCGACCTTCGTGCCTACATGTGCTCTCCTCGCTGATCAAGCAGCAGAGGACACAGTCATGTCCGACTACGACTTTGTAAATCACCAACAGCCTCCAAACCCGTTTCAGCCCCAATATAACCTCAATGCGGCAGAGCATCATCCAGAGCAGCCATGTAATGTAGAAGTCGACGTCCCCGATCTGACCACAACATCAGGCCGAGAACGTGCTCTCTGGCAACAGGTCGCACAGAACGCGTGGTACGGGAGTAGTGATTGGAACAAGTTCACGCCAATTGACAATGCTGCTTTGGACAATTTTTTGGCTGGTCTTGGTGAAGACCAGATGCCTTCACGCATCGTTCAGGCTGAGGCTGATCGAGTTGAGCGAGAGCGTGCCGCGGAAAACCAAGCGGAAAACGAACAAGCTGACAAGGAAGGCGCTGAGCCTCAGGTAGATCTAGTCCACGAAATTGCAGCTCAGAAACCTTCCACTCAGAGGATCCCAGTTTTGAAAGACCCAGTTCAACCAGGTGGTAAGTACGACGCCTGCATCGAAGAAGCCTTCTCCATTGACAACCTCAAGCAGAATCTTCTCCGGCAGCCATACATCCAGCCCCACAGCACAGACTACCCCGACGACCGCTTGCACTACCTCGTACAGACTCTAGCGCTGACACAACGCTTCAGTCGCCTGCGCCTCCACTGGTGGAAGATGTCTGTGCAAGACTGGAGCCCGGAGCTCAAACTCTTACTCAAAGCCGTCAACGACCCGGCCAGCGGGCTAACGCTCTGGACGCCCCTCGACGAAGTGCTCACTCTCATCGAGAAGATCCTTGAAGACGAGAGCCTCCTGACGGCGAAGGCCCGCCAGCTCAATCGATCTAGTATGCGCTGGACAGTTTCTTGGCTCATGAAGAAGATTGTGGAGCGCAAGACAGATGAGATTGAGGTAGAGCTTCCTGAGCTGTTGGAGAAGAAGGGTGTGAACGCAAGACAGGCTACGAAGTATGTCGTAGACACTGTCGTTCAGGATTGCGAGGATCGTGGATCGTTAATGTTGGGCAGTGTGCCGGGCTTCAATGAGGCGTTTTGACGGGAGAGTGTGAGTAGCAATTGGAGTTGGACAGACTAAATTGTACGAAGTCGAGTCTGATTCTCCAGGAGCGAAATGCAAAAGTACCTGCAAACCTATCAGTATCTAGAGTTTGTGAGAAAAGCAAGAGAAAGAAAATACTCTATTCAATAACAGCCTTCAGTGTGATAACTTTCTGTGACAAAACACGAGACCTAGTCGCGGCTGATACATATTAATCATTTTGAGTGTCGGATCACAGGTATCGTCAATATCTCAGCTACGCGATCAGACGCACTGATCGCGGCGCCTGAGCAGCGCTCAGACCAGGACCCCTGACCCTATCTCTTCTGTAGTTCTCCTCCTTCATACATCAATCAATCAGAACAACAATCGTACAGAATGCATTCCTAGTTATCGTTATTTCCCTTTCCGCACTCAGTGCAAAGCCGACCAACAGTGAAAGAAACGTTGTCGAGGTCCTAATTTTAGACCGGCGCACAGTGCAGTCTTCCTTAAAAATAACATGCTAGCTAAACAACTTGCAAAAACACAACAATTTACTCCATCTTGAGTTTAATGGTGTTATTCATGGCAAGCTATAGATTGATCTTAGTTTATATAAGTGCCTCCCGGCCGGTATCGGTAGACTGCTGCCGCCTACGTCCCGGCGTCCTAGCGAATACTTTGAATCATCCCACAGTAGACTTGAACATTGCCAAATTCGGGTAGTTCTAGATCCACACAGCGTGGCATGTAGAGAGCACTATCACTTCCTTTCACAATGTGTGTACCCATCCATATATGGAGTTGATTCCTTGTCGCTGCACAAGAGTCAAATCGACCACATCATTCAAGAACAAACATGCAAGCTAGCGCTATAGATCCTTGCAGTAGCAATTCCTCACTTGAAGACTTTACAATGGATCTCAAGTTCATACTCAACGACGACAATCAGGCTGGTCCTGATGAGGATATGAGTATCACATCTTTTGATTTCAATGATTCAAACCATGAATTTGCTTGAACATTTTCACAATTAACTCCACAACAAAACCCCGAAGTCGATGATCTGAAGCTTACTTCCGCGACACGCCGGTGCTTTGGATGTAGGAACTTCGTTGACGTCGACGAATTCAAGAGTAAAATCCTGCTTCGGGGAATAGAACGCAAGCCGCGTTTTCATTGCATATCCTGTTCTGCAAAGAAATGCGCTCAATCGAGAGCATGGTACATTTGATCACGAGCCACCAAGCAAGTCGAGAGCGGCCCTGATCTTGAAAGTCTACAACAAACGCCACCCGACCTTACGGTTGGAACTGAAGACGAGCCCGCTGAAGAGATCAGTCCTCTTGCATCTATCTGCAGTTCTCAAAATCTGCACGTGGACCTGCTCAAATACGCCAGCTTCCCGCTGGACAACACCCCCGTGTCCCGCTTCGCCGACGCAACAGCAATCTCCGCGCTCGCAACACGCCTTCACATCGTCCAGAAGCGCTGGAAGCCAGTTAGATACACATTTGTCAAATTAGGAGCCGACTTCTTTCGCGAGGTCAATCTCCTCATTTATCAAGTCAAGCGAGGCAAACTCCAACCCTGGCAGCCTTTTGGGCAGCGGTTTGAGCTGTTCGAGACGGAAAACACGCAATATTTGGAACACAAAGATGCAGCTGTAAGCAACGTGGCACGCTGTCCCAAGGCTGGAAGTGTTCGGCTTGATCCGTCAGCTGTGTAATGAGCTGGGCAACATTGCTAACAGCTAATCGGAGTGGGCTAGAACGGAGATGGCCCAGGCTTGTGTGGAAATGGGTGTACTGGATCGCGAGACGGAGTTGAAGAAGCATACGAAGATGGTGACGGATGTTGTTGTGCAGGATTGTAAGGACAGGGGCTGTCTCCTGCTGCTGGAGGTTTTGACCGCGAAGGGGATCGGGAGGAATTTTTCGAAGTATTGGATGCTGGCTGGATACTCGATTTCAGCATTTCAGCTAGGATTATATTCCGACGGTGCCTAGTATCTGGTATTCAAGAATAGATACCTTGACCAAGACTATTGGATCCCACCTGCTTCGATGGTGTTGGTGCCTATGTACGTGAACATCAGAAACCCTCATATCCCTTCGTGAAACTTGCTATAATATAATCCAAAGGTGTCCGACTTTTTCGTATCGTCGAACTGCATCTTTCACCCTCAGTAATGTCACAATGAAGATACGAGCAAGGCAGCTATTCCTCACCCGCCACACTACACCAGGCCCTTTCAATTCACAATGCGCTCCAGAGGTCAGCGCGCCCTGTGCCTTGGTAGTTTCACGGTGCTCTAAGGCATACCATATCATCATCTCCGCGCTGAAACGTATGCCCTCTAGTATAAATAGCACCTTTCCCCTCGGCATCATCTAGTCTATCAGAACAATACAACTCCTCCGAGGAACACAACTCTTCCGAACAACAAAACTCTTCCACAGAAAGAGTTCTCCGATAGAAAGAGCTCTCCCGAACAAAACAACTCTTTCAAGCCACACGACTCAGTATCAAAACGCCACACACCAACAAGTATGAGCAGTCAAAACACTCCCACCAAGAGCCCATTGCACTCCGAAGATGGTACGGGTAGCTCAAATGCGCCTACCATCCCGAACGAGCCAACTGGCCTCTCTCCAACTCATGTAGCTACGCCCGTAGGACCAGGACAAGCTCCAGCTTCAGATCAAAATCCAGCACCAACTCCACAGCCAGTCCGAACTAAGCTGCCGATTACTTTCCAGCCAAATGCTTCTTCACATATAGCCACGCCTGCAATGCCTGAACCAGCTCCAGCTTCAGTTCAAAACGCAGAGCCAACTCCACAGCCAGTTCGAATTAAATTGCCGATTACGTTCCAGTCCGATGCTCAGATGCATTATTGTAGCTCGTGCAAAACCTTCAAGCCTCGGAATGAGTTCGCGGCCGGGCCTTTTCGTGGTCGTGAAGTACGCCGTACGTGTGAGAAGTGTAATGTTAAGTTTCCAGGTTACAGGGTCTCCTCTGCACCAAAGCGGAAAGCAAAGCAGGAAGCAGACAAAGCACTGGCTGCATTGAAGCCTGACATCAAGGACTCTCGCATGAAGAAGTCGAATGCGGTGGACGATTCGATCACGTATGGGGTGGCTATGCCGAAGAACCAAGGTAAGCGTAAGCCGGACAAGTCTATCAACAATGAGTTCCACGAAGAGAAGGCGAGCTCGGTTGATTCGACGGTCACGGGTATGTCGCTGAGCGATGACAAGACGCTGAAGACTCACTCACAACCTGCTAGTGCCCGGCGGATCTCTGTGATCAACAATCAGGTTGGCAATTTATCCGCGCGGACTCCTCAGACTCGAGTACAGGATCCAGATACCCTCCTCACAGAAGCTACAGCCCGGCCACCAGCCCCTCCTCCTTCCTCGCCAGCTAAAGATGTGAAACCCCCGAACACACTCATCCGCTTCAGATTTTCCCTCGCCGACATCACTCCAGATATCCTCCACTACACGCTCCCAACCACCGTCTCAACCGAGCAACAACGTCTCGAAGACGCAATAACGCGCTTCGCGCTAGCCACGCACCTTCAAATGATAGAGCCGTACTACCGCCCTCAGATCACACTCCCAAGCGTCGAAGCGCGCAAGGACCTCTTCAAGGAAGTCGACCAAGTGCTCAAGCTCACCGAGAAGGCGTGTTGAACCCCTGGTGGCCGTTGAAAGTTTGGCTTCCTGTTTATAAGCAGCGGAGCCGTAGGGTGTGGGGCAGCAAAACAATTGCCAAGGGCCAGCGGTTGGAGGCAGCTAAAGTGTGTCACTCTCTCTTCGACGAACTGGTTGTCACTGCGCGTGGGGAACTAGACAGTGCAGAGAAGCAGATTCGCGCGCTGTGCAAGGAGATGGGAGGTGGTCTTGAGTAGAAGGAGATGCAGCGTAGACTGGGGCAGGTAAAAAAAGGCGTGGCGCGCGACTGTAGGAAGCGCGGGTGTTTGCGGTTGAAGGAGATTCTGACGCTGGAGATGCTGAAAGATGCCAATTTCTTGAAGTTGTGGAAGGGAGATTGTAAGACTAGGCAGATTATGTTTGGGGATGAGGACATGGATGAGGATGAGGAAAAGGAAGAGCAAGGTGAGGAGGAGCAGGAAGAAGATGCCGCGGAATAGCTAGAGGAGCTAGAAGAGTTGATTGGTTTGATGTAGACGATTAGACGTCCCTGTCCGACTGTGCTAGTCATCATGATGATGGTAAACTGAACGATATCCCATGAAAATCTTTTGAATGAACTGTGCAACACGCAATTCCTGCTCTATGTGTTCAAGTGACCTACAACATCTGATGTCTCATTTTGCTACATAATAGCAACTGTGTAAACTGGCAATAAACATCACGCTGTATGCGCACGCCTGGTACCTCTTTAATTGCCATCATGCCTCTCAAAAAGGTAGCTTTGCAATAAGGCCAACATACGTGTACAGCACGAACCCAAATCCTACGACACATTACCAGGAGGCCAGGTCAAAGACCCATTGCGATATCGCACAGCAGTCACGGGACCTTGGACTTCTGCAGGCTCAAGAAAAGACTGGAGGAAAACATCGAAGCCCTAACCGAACACACGCGAAGAGAAGAAAGACATGACGCTACCCCTTACCCATCGTGTCAAAGAACCCGATTAGCCCAAGTTACTTGGGAAGCAATCCTCTCCTCTACCATCCCCACCAAAAATGCACACGAAGCATCAATCATCTCCCTACACCCCTACCCACCATCCCCAGAACCCTATTCCACCAACGTCAAAAATTCAGAATAGCGCCTCGCCTCGCCATAAGTCTGCTCAAGAAACTTCTGCTCGGACTCCGCAAACTGCAATCCTTCATGTATACTAAAGAGCAAAGATGCGTGCATTTATCTTGGGTTTGTGAACGGAGTACCAGTGGAAAGCAAGAGGGGTCAGACATACCGGTCTAGTCGTAGCACTTATGATGATATCTTCATCAAGATAATGATGCATGGTGACTTTCTGCCAGCGATGTTCCCCGCGCAATAGACATGAGGATACAAGTCAGATTACCAGTAGTATTCAAGTGCCGACGAAGCGATTGTTGCGCAGGGAAGCAAATGGCAACCACCGTCGCATCGTCTCATACTAGCCCTACACTCAATGTCTAGAAACCGCCCAAACCATTATCATCATCGTCACTATAATTGTAGTCCCAGCTCTCGTCCATCCAATCCTCCTGTTCATCTTTTCCCTCCTCCTTCCCCCTCAAATCCTCTCCCCTCACCCGCTTCCCCAGCCCGATCGAAAGCTGCACCCCATCTTCCATGCCATGATAACTCCAATCGTACTCCAAGTCGTCCAAGGCATGCGGTTCATCCGCGGATCCTACTCGGCATTTGACTTTTGACGATTCGACGGCAGTGATCGTACCGCTTGTGGTTGTCCATGTGGAGGTTGTCACGTGCATGGGCGGGCGGATCGTGCCTGCCGAGGCCTCGGCTAGAAGGGAGGACTGCGTGACAAGTTGCACGCCGGTGATGTAGAACAGTGGGTCGTGCTGGACAGCGGCTTTGCTGAGGAAGGCGTGTGCTTTGGGGTTGTTGCGGAGGGCGTTGAAGAAGGATTGGGCGTGGGCGAGGGTGATGTGTGTAGAATCCTCGGCGGCCAGCATTACTGAATCCTTCCTTTGGGACATGGATTTGGTATTTCCAGGCCCGTCGTTCGCATCTTGAGTGATGTGGCTCCGCTCTTTGGTGTGTACATCTGGCTGGTGGTCCGGGCGAAGAGAGAATGATGAAGGGACAGCGTCATTGAACGGATCGGTAACGATGTAGCCAGGGCCGATTGAGTCACCTGAGAGCGGTGTAGGAAGCTCGATGAATGTTGACATGATGTAGACGAGTTTGAAGACGGAAAAGGGAGGAGGAAACGAAGCATTGGCTAGGAAATTGGAAAATGTCTGTGTTAGTCTTGAGAAGAGCACCTGAAGATCACACGACCATGACAAAGTCAAGATACTGTAACACTACGCATCAGATCAGCCACACAACATTACTAATTATACCATGTTGAGCGACGCGCGTAGGAGTGACTACACAAAACACCCAAGTGGTGCACTAACGGGCATCGGTCGGCTGTCGTCGGTTATCGTTAATAACGCATCGTTCAATGCGCCAATTCTCAGCCTGCGCTGCTGCTGCAGGTCCATTATACGTTCCACTATGGGCGGGGAAGCGGTGGAGTCGGCTGGTGGTGTGATGTAAGCTTTCGACCAAGATGATGACTGCCAACATCGCTGAAAGGCGTTTCATGCGGGAAAAAGCTTTCTCTTTCCTTCATAGACGCCTAGTTAAAGTTCGTTTCCTATGTATACCGTTGCTACATGTCGTGTGTCGCGTGTCGCGCCGCCCAACGCGGATGGTATCACAAGATGCCCCACCTTCTTCACGCTTCGCCTGGAAGTCGATACTGGTCCGACCCAAGGCCATGCGAGACACAGGAATGGCCACACTCGTGTTGGATACACGGAAATGGAGAAGGGTGAAGAGCGGGTGGAGCGGAACAAAGTTGAGCCTTGGCGATTAGAGGGGGCAGCCACTCAGTGGCTGCGGGCAGCACCCATGTGGGAACACGAAACGGCCGCGATCCTCCCTGCACTGACGACATGCATCGTCGCGCTTGTCGTCATATCTGGCCTGCCTTGTTCCGTTGCTTGTCCGCGTCCATTCAGCTTCATTAGAGATGAGGCGACGAACTGTTCGGCGAGTGTGCTGCGCTCGGAGTTGGGCGGAAAGATGACACTGCCACAGCGGGATGGGCCAGCCAGCGCCTTGATGACATGTGCTTGTCCGGTACACTGTAGAAACGTATGCATGTCCACTAATCACCACAATTAACCATGGCAGCAGCAGATACGCATAGCACAACCCCGCATATACGGCGCCAGAATGCCCTGGCCGATATCCAGTTCGCATCTATTGTCGACGACGACCTCACGCCCTCGGAAGATGAATCGCCCGAAGAGGAACTGCTGCAGTTGGAGACGGTCCAGTCCACCATTGGCATCAGTATAGGAGAGCAGCAGACGCACCTCAAGTCTCCCAAGACGCCGGCTGCAGAGAAGGCTGCTGCGTTGGACGAGACCGACGGCGGCGCTCTTTTTGAGGGGTTTGAGGACCGGATTGAGGTGACAGGGCGCAAACCGTCCACCCCGCGTATACCGTCGTCCGATAGCGAGGGTGAAGGAGAAACTGGCGCTGCTCTTTCACAACTGCAGGCGCAACTCGGCCGCGAGCAAACGCGGGATGCAGACCCCCGAGCGCGCCTTCCTTCTCCGTGGCGGGCAGGAGCGAAAACATTCCAGGAGAGAGTGAGCGACCACCGCTCTATCCTACGCCAGAATCTGAGCAGCGGACGGCGACGCGCTTCCTCAGGCAGCTCAATGGGCGAAACTGTGCGCAAGTACATGCCTTTCAACCTTCCGTCTATACCTAAGAACTACCGCGACATACACTTCAGCCTGCCCAGCTTCTCCGCCCTGTCCCTCGATGGCCAGAACGCCCCCGGCACCGCCGACCGCAAAAGACGCGGAACGTTTGCACACAGCCCGAGCCTGAGTGGCATCCCGCAGCAGGACGGCAGCGACCAGTCCACCCTCCATACCTGCAACACTCCCTCGCAGGATGCGACTACACCGCCAGCACAAGCCTCCACCGCACCCATACTGCAGCGCGACTTCGGTACAGACAGCGAGTCGACGATAGCACCACGGTCGTCACTCCGACATTCAACCGAACGACCAGTGCCTAGATTGCGCCGGTCTAATTCAGAGGGCTCACTGCTTGTCTATCGGACCAAGTCCTTTGCCTCCTCCCTGGGCGACGACAGCCGCTTCGAGAGTGTACAGGAGCAAGTCAACAGCAGGCTCAAGGCGATACGAGATAGCTGGCAAGATGCCAACTTCAAATTCCCAAGCCCGACCTTGCCTAACTTTAGCTTCAATTACAGGGACGACCGCTTCAAAAGCCGCTACGGCAACACGGCGCCCAGACCGCGAGAGACGGACGACGACACAGCGCACAAGGTCAGCCTGCGCCCACGAGTGCTGGCATCGGCCTCGCTCGGCTCCTCGACGAAGCCGAAGACGAAGCGACCAAGCAACTCAACTGCCGCCGATGGCGAGACACACCCATTCTTCACACAGGCTCTGCAGGAGCTCGAAGGCGACCTAGTCGTTCTTGGAGGCTACCGCGGGTCGATTCTGCGCTCCGCCGAGCCACCTCATCGGCAGCTGTGGGTTCCCATCAAGGTTGGCTTGAATCTGCGCAAGGTCGATCTCGAGGTACCCTTCGATCCCGAGGCCGACGAGCGCATGGAGGAGACGATAATTCCCAGCGGCATGCTGCAACATATCGGGCCGGTCGATATCTCCAAGCGGCTGTTCAAACGTCTACGGGCATGTGACAATGCCAAGACTGGGAAGCTACGGGTGCACGACTATGGCTACGACTGGCGTCTCTCTCCACATTACCTTAGTCGCCGCATGATCGCATTCCTGGAATCACTGCCCTGCAATCATCCAAGTGTCCCGCGCGAGAAGCGGGGTGCCGTTGTGCTGGCTCATTCATTGGGAGGCTTGATTATGCGTCATGCCATTAACCAGCGACCCGATCTCGTGGCTGGAGTTGTGTATGCCGGTGTGCCTCAGCGATGCATCAATATCCTAGGACCCTTCCGCAACGGCGACGATGTGCTCTTCTCATCCCGTGTGCTGACTGCGCAGGTCAACTTCAGCATACGCACATCCTTCGCGCTTCTACCTCTCGATGGCAAGTGTTTCATCAATAAGCACACAAAGGAGGAGTACCCCATTGATTTCTTCGACCCAAAGACTTGGTCTGATTATCGCCTTTCGCCATGCATGGGACCTGCGCTACCACGACCAGACGCCCCCAAGGACAGCAACCTGAGCGTGAGCGGTCTTCTGAACGCCATGTCGCAAGCACTACCTACTTTCCCGAGCCGCAAATTTAGCATGTCGAAGAGCTCGCAAGCAAATAGCCAAGGGACCAGTTCGTCCGCTGGAGATGCAGTCAAAGGCGCCGCAGACGTTGCCCGACATGCCGCTGACAAGGTCGCCGAAAGCAGTACGGAGAACGCTGGCATGAGCCCACAAATGGCTCAAGGCCAAGAATCAACCACGCAACAAATCTCCTCAGAGCCAAACCCCGCCACTGCAGTCACAATACCCTACGACAAGGCCGTCGAATACCTAACTCGCACCCTCGCCCAAATCAAGCGCTTCAAGCAAGAACTTGACCACATTCCCGCTCACACAGATTCCAACGCCTACCCACCCATCGCCCTCATCTACGGCAAGACAACACCAACCGTTTACGGCGCCAAAGTCGAATCCCGCGAAGCCATACCCCGCGCAGACTGCTACGACGAACTGGCATTTGCTAGCGGCGATGGCGTCGTCCTTGCGCGCGCTGCTATGGTGCCAGAAGGATACTCGGTCGTTCGTGGCGGCGTTGTGTCCAGTGATCGTGGACATATCACGCTGTTAGGGGATTTGGAAGCTGTGGGAAGGTGTCTTCATGCCGTCATGAAGGCTAGGAAAGGGGGTGTTGGGATGGGCGAGGGCGGGAAGAAGGTTAGGTGGGATGGAGTGGGGTTGGGAATTGGGCAGTGAGCATGAGGGGTGTGATATTCATGAGTAATGCTTAGAGTAGAATAGAGGATTGCTTTGATGGCAATGGATGGATGAACTTAGATGAATTACATGGTTAGAGAAGATGGTTGTTGGGCCTTTTGCGTGTGTTCGTGAAGAAGGGAATGGATTTGTGTGAAGGCGATGTCAGTTGATTGACTTGTTCTTGACAACATGCACAAATTTGCGTGGCGTGTTATGAAAAAGTGAAAGTCCATGAGCAGAACTGCGCAGTCTGATCAATTGATGCGAAAGGGTGAAGACGAAGTTATTGGGCAGTGAATACGCAGTTGGCACTAGGACACGAACATGCATCGCGTCGACTCTTACTAAGAAGCAAGATTGTATAGAGTCATGAATCTGCCGATAGTATATTGTCCACATGCGTTCGTGTAGCACTGCCGTCCCCGAGAAGTGGGTAAAGTGGTAAGTATGTGACAATATGCTCGCATTGTGACTGCAAAACAGCCACCACACAGTATTAAACGCATCACTCACGCCTTTACCACTCTTACCACCTCCTCGACTCAACAACACCGGCATCTCCAATCTCCCTACTTTGGAAATTCAGACGTCTACACAATGAGTTTCGCAACAGACATCATCTACACCACCGACACCCGAATCCAATCCGACTTCAAAATACACGAAGGTTCGTCCACACTTCCCCCCTCTCCTCTTCCCTCTCACTAACATTCTTACCTCCCAGCTCCAATTCAACACCTCATCACCTCCACCCTGGCCACCTCCGCTCCCACCCAATATTTCGCATTCCAAGCGTTCCCTACATCGCTGGCTACGAAATTCAACACGAAAGAAGGTAGGTGGGAAAATGCGGGCGTTAGGGGTGCGGAGAAGAAATATCGTGTTAAGCTTGTGAGTTGTGAGGAGGCTGAGGGAGAGTTTAAGGTGTAGGCAGCGTGGGGGGAAGCGCGGACGGTGGAGGAGGCGTATGAGAGGATGTTTGAGGATTTGACTACCATAGCAGGCAGTTTTCATGAGCTTTGCACTTTAGCTCCAATATGTACCTCAAACTCTATGGTATGCTGCTTCGCGAGGTATGGAGTGGTCATCTGAGCTGAGATATGTGTCATTGTACTGAGTAGTCGAAAGTGACAAGTCGCAGAAGTGCGTCATACCTTGTGCGACCTTTAAGCCAGGTCTCGCTGGTCATGAGTATTCACAGTAACGAGTTCAAACGTATAAATGCTTGCTACAAACTCGGCACCAGCTCTCTCTTCTTTTATTTCACAAAGTACACATCAACCGGATCTCAAGCCTTACATCCACGACTGCATCATAATCATCACCCCAAATATCACGAACAGAGTTGACGACCGATGCTATGACATCTGCACTCAACCCACGCGTGGCAAGCGATCCAGAGCCCGAAATCCGCGAGGAGTTATCCAAACATACAAGTAATTATCTCCCTTTCCTCGGACAAGTATCCAATTAACTATCTAATACTAGACGCTATCCTTAAGTATGTTTCGACTGTGCAAAGCCACTCTGACAAAGAAAGCTCAGTAGGGTTTCAGGCATTTCCTAAGCGGCTGGCGTTAACACAGGTGCATGATACCAAAAATGTCGCATGGATGAACACAGAGAACGAGGAGAGTTGGTGCGTGCGCCTAGTGACTTGCGATGAGTCTGGGATGAAGTATGGGATTCTGGGTGTCTGGGAGCAGAAGGATACGAAGCTTGAGGCTTATAAGGCGATGACTAAGTGGATAGTAGAAAGGTTTGGGGAGAGTAAGGCAACTGGCACAGATATTTGGCAAAAGACGATCGCAAAGAAGGCGGATTAATGGACTAGATAATTACAATCACTCTAAATGCTGTCCCGTCATGACTTATGAACTTACGGGTGTCGCCGATCTGTTTAGTCAGTGCTTACGCTATTGGCTCTACTGTGTGATGGGCTGAAGCCCAATGGGAGAGTTCCTCGATGACATCTCGGTCACGCGACCAGGCCCACTGATCACGGCGTCTGAGCAGCGCTCAGACCAGAACCACTGAGTCCGGCCGTACGTTACGCCGAGCCGATTTAAGAGTATATCTTGAGAGCTCAAGCTTCTATAGTTCTCTTCTCTATCAAATACAACCTCAGTATACCTGTGCGATAGCTCCCTGAGCGTAGCCCCCTACATACTGTTGGAGTTGCACAAGAGGACACTAATAGGTGAACAACCGGCGATTGGGACAATAAACATGCTAGAATCGTTACTTAGTATGTGGACCCGAAAGATGTGTTTCTTGGCTAAGAATTCAATACCCGGACTTCTTATAGCTCAATGTAGGGAAGCATTGTTATCACGTATACCAACTCATACCGACCCATACTTCTTCATAACGGGAGCCTTGGCGGAGGAACGGGATGGCCCAAAGCCATGGTGCACGGTTGAGAATAGTGACTGTTACTAGCAGCATTGATGCCCGTCAGATGTTGGTGTAACTGAGCATTATTACTCATGGATGGCTGTAGGAGTCACTGATACCTATGTATATAATCAAGCTGTAGACCAAGAAGAGAAATACTTTCCAAACCCACTCGGGAAGACCTCCAAAAGTACATACACTACTGCCTCAATCTTGCGACATTTTCTGAATTATGGCAACCACGCTTCCGCAATGCTTCAAAGGCGAGACAGATCCTACTTGTACTGAACATGACAAAATTCTCGAGGAGCACAAAGGTATTGGTCACAAAGATCCCCTTCGGATTAGCACTTCTCAACAACTGCAGGACTTGTCCAACGATTTTTGAACAAAAGCACCTGGACTTCTCAGCGGCATGTGTAATTTTTCCGAACCGCCTCCTGTTCAATGGGTCCAGTTGCACCGAAAAGACAGGGGAAACAAATTATAGTGCATGCGTGATTGTTCAACGAAGTGAAGGCTTGACAGCGACCCAGAGAGTGTATGCTCCTTGGCAATCTAGCAATACAGAGGAGGAAGTAATCCTCCATATGATAGATGCCCTAAAGGCCGAAAATGCAAATGGAGATTAGGGACAGTTATACATTTATCTATAATTTTCAACATATTCCAAAAGCACCTCCCAGTAGAAAGGGCAAACATATGTGATATTGCAATGCGACACAGCACGCTGCATATGTGCAATATCACGGACTGCTTCGTAGATGCAATTCTTTCAATTGTTTTTAGGGTCTAATAAAATCTTGGGATCTTCTCCAGGAATCCGGCATGTAGTATAGCGACATTGTTATACGAGTGCATGGAACGATTGATCTATCTCACCATCAATCATGCCCATCCTGTATCGATGGTTCAACCTGGGAAAAGAAGTAACTGCAAGTCCAACTGCCATCCTGCATGCGACCATCACTTCGCAAATGTATACGCTTTGATTCACGCCCTGCGCTCTCAGCTTGCATCCGCGAATCATTCAACTCTTTCCACTTGCGATGTTCGTGCCCATTGCCCCAGCGCTCCTGGAAGTACTTCCAACCACGGGCGTGATCATCCCTAAGCCCTTTCAGGTCGGCACACCAATCCTTGAGACTGACAATTAGTATCCGCCTCTGCTGTTCTGGGCCTTTCCCTCGAGCTAACGTGCGCTTGTGGACGTCGATCTGCTGTAAAGCTTCAGCAATACACTCCTCTTGGTCCAACGACCATCGCGTCATCTCTCTTGAAAGGGGGAGAACAGCGTCATACTGAGGATCGGGTTCTCCAAGATGATCCTGACGTTAAACTTTGTTCCTCTCACGCAGCTCTGTGTAGAATGCGGTGGGCAAGGTGTTCGTGTGATCTTGCCAGCCTTCTCCAATTTTTCTGAAGCATTGCTCATCTGTGCCATGAGTATGGAAAGACTTGCAGAATTGGCCTGGTTTCTCTAGCGATGCATAACTTCTCGCATTGCACAAGCGATCTTCATAAAAAAATTGAGCAACTCCGTAGGCGTGTTGGGCGGCCATTGTACCTCATTCAGCGGCTATGGCCGGCAAGGAATGGGACGCAAATGGCGTTTGATCTTCACCTTCCCATTCTTCTTCTTCTTTATTGATAGCTTCGGGATGAAATCGTAAGCGCACCCAGGAAGCTTGCTGTGATTCTCTGTACTGGCTTGCGACCGTGCTACCTCGCGTTGTGTTTGGAGGATCTTCCAAATTCGATCAATTTCCATGTCTTTGACCAAAGTGCATTTTAGAGCGAGTGCTAGGTCGCGTAATGTGACGCATGCGTTGAGATCCCAGACGAGTTTGCGAGCCTCGTAGTTGTTGCCGTCCACAACGCCCAGAACATCGCGACATTGAGTCATGCCGTCGAACAAAGTAGTGTCCCAGAATCCGATATCGTAGTCGGAGAGAGTCGTCCTTGGACTTGGGGAAATTGTGCTGATCAGCGCCCGAACAATCACGGCATCGTGACCCTTGACGAAGATTTCCGCTGCAATTCTGCCCTCGATGGTATTGTCCTGAGCGAATCCGCAGTGCTTGAGTAGGGCGTCGGCTTGTACTTTGTAATGGCAGCGGCCGGCGATCATAGCGACACTTGGATCTTCCTCTTCCGCATCCACACCAAAGGCATTTGTCGCTGCCCTAGCCAGATCGTGAAGAGACGGAGCACCGGAATTTTGCTCGTCAAAATCTACCTCGGTTTTCTCATCTTCCTGCCAATGTTGAAAGTCGGCATCAAAGATGGTAGACGATGGTACCTTTACCGCTGCTCGAATCGGGTGCTGCTTTCGTTCCTGTCGCACAGATGCAGCCTTGACAGCGGCGTTGCTTGTCTGACAGGGACAGGGAAAGTTCTTCTTTCGCAATCCGTAATATCTCAAGATTGACTCGTTTCTCTCATTGCGTAGTGACCAAGGCAGCACGACACCTTCTTCCAAGAACCATTTCCCTGCCTCCACTTTGATCTTCTTCAGAATGCATGAGCCCATTGTGGCGTTGCTGCCGTTACATCCGTTATATACGGGAACGCACTGATTGTCCGTCCATCCTAGGAATAGCTTCAGATGGATGACATGGCGCATCTGAAGCGAGACTTGGGACTCGGGTGTCTCGAGTGGTATTCGGGAAGGATGGAGTTGCAGCTAGCGGACTTCCTGCTCATAGAACTTCCGACCTGTATTGGATTCAGGCGCCCACTTGTTACAAGCAATATTCAATGCCAAAACAGGGAAGAGTATGTCAAATTCTGCCTGGCATGGCGCCTTCCCACTTCCTGTAATGACTTGAGATGGATCAGATAGCTCGGGCGCCGCCTCAGACGAATCTTGACTTTGATGTTGGGTGACTTTCAGCCTCTTCCTCGATGACTCGTCGTGTTCACCCGCGGTATTGTGAGAGAGTTGTTGTAGAATGTGCGCGAAAGTACGCTTTGTTCCTGACATGTTGATGTGTATAGGAATGGTATGAAGCATATGTATTGGGTTGTTCAAGAAGGTTGGGTACAGGTATGTCGGGTTCGAACAATTGATCGGTAGGAGAAGAGGCTCGGGAGGAAGTAGCAGCTCAGCGGGAAAATGAAAGCGGTCCACGTGACAGATCTAGCCAGACGTTGTAAAGCATTTGCTGTATACTATGCTGCATGCTCCACTATTTCATATGACTTGAAAAGGGACGTGCTCTTTTTCCCAGCGTCATTGCTAGAGTATTGATTCACTCGAATTCAGCACATACCTACATTGAGTTGCAACATTCATGCAGTTCGTTGAGTCTTTCATATTAGGTGGTTAACCATCAGATATAGTCATGACAGCTGCTTGCTGATATGCATATGATCAGGCGTTTGCTTATGCTTGCTGACATGGTAGCAACCCCGCATCTCCGGAGCACGAGCAGGACAGGATTGGGGAATGAACGCATCCATCAAGCTGTGTGTCCATCGAGTCGGCATCGGCAATCATGCACCTTTTGAAACTGCTTTCGTCATTACTTCCCAACGACGACGCGCGCTCGCAAACAGGACACCAACATCTGCGCCATCCTCTCATATCAAAGCCAAATTGTAGATAAGGTGTAACGTGTTTCACAAGCGAACCCGCCACCCAACCAAGCCGGCCACTAAACCCTACCAAAACGCCTACGCAGCAACGTAGCATAACACCACAACAAATTTATCTACTGCATGCAAGAGAATATTATTCTTTAGAAGCTTCGCTATCTTCTGCATCCTCTATCTCTACTTTACAGGTGCGGGCGTTATGTCCAGTCTCGCCGCAAGTGCCGCAGCGCCTCTTTGCGCGCACTCTCTTCGACGGTCTATCACTATCGTCACGACAGTTCTTCGCCGTTGCAGCGATCAATTCTGATACCTCACCAACGGTTAACGTCTCCTCTGCTCGTATATATCGTTGTTTACGCGCCTTACGCTTTGTTGTCGCTTCTACAGCGTCTCGAAGGCGGCCTATTTCTTCCTGCATCATCACCATATTATGCGCTATCTGCTGAGCGCCTTTACTTAGCTGCTCAATCTTTTCATCTATTCATCTTGCTGCAGAACCTGCCCGGTTTTGCATCCTCTGTCGAATAAGCGTACTCTACGCCTCTATCTCGCGGGCGTTGCGCGGCGTCTTCGCCTGCCAGGCACCGTCCTCGACGGTGGTCGACGGAGTACAGAGGCGTACGTCAAGCTTCGATAACACCGCTTCTGGGTTATATGGGACTACGCCAGCACCTCGAAAGCCTGCGCAGATATTTTCTGCTGTAAACGTCTTCTCAAAAGCTGCTTTGAAAGCTTTGAGGAAGGTTTCTTTGTTGATATGGTGGATGCGACTGCGCGCCAAGGCTGAGACGCCGTCGCCGTACGCGCGCTTCAACGGCGAGAAGCAGGCGACGTCAAGCGGCTGCAGCAGCTGAGATGAGTGTGGAGGCATACAGAGAGTGACAATATTCTTCTCCTTGCAGCGTTCCTGGAATTCTACTGCGCAGCGGCTCTCGTGGCTATTAATAATGAGCAGCCTATGTACTCCAACAGGACGCACATGTAAGTCGAAGTGTTCAAGCTAGGCAAGTGCTAGATCATTGTTCGTCCAGCCAGTAGAGCTAGCTTAGATAACCCAGTCGCGCAGGAGGTCGTGGAACTAGTTTGAGATGAGAACTTTGCCAGCAAAGATGAGGAAGGGTGGGATACGCTTCCCTGTCACCCCAACGCCTTGTACCAGCGTAACCCACTCGCGCTGGAGCTTCTTTACTTTTCCAGGCTTCTCTGACCCTGTAACTACAAGCTGAGAGGATATCTTGCCCATCAGAAAGCCAGACTCGTTAAAGTTTCAGGTATCCTCATCTACAATGCCATACTTCTCCTTCATACCTTGAACCAGCGCGAACCAGGGCCGGATAACTGCCGGGTCCTCGCAGGCAGCTCGCTGGCGATCATATGGACGGCTCCATCGCTTACGCAACTCAGGAGTACGCTTAACAAAGTTATCAACCCAGTTCTTGCCAACAGGCTTGCTGGCGCGCTCTCTGAGCAGTCTATCAGCCATATCTCGCACGTCTGCCTTCAAGACAGGCAGACCGCGAACAGAATACTCAAGTATACGCCCTGAAATCACCTCCTCTTCTAGGTTTGTAAGGCGCTTTGTGTTCGGCTCGCAGTCGCGTCGAGGGTGGCACCCTGCACGACGGTCTTGGACGGTACTTCGAGGGACGTTGTAGATAGCTACAGCGCGTCGTTCGCTCAGGATTTGGTTGGAATTAACATCAGGTTAGGTTACCCGTCATCAAGAACCGTTCGTCTCTTCTTGAGCGTTGACGATGGCAAATGACAGAGACTGCTCGCCTCGGAGTTCGCAAGAATTTTTCGTCTTATTCGCTGACGTCAACAAGCCTCCCAACGAGGCGCACGCGGCGTGGTTTTGCATTTCCCCGTCACCATCCCACTATATGGCTGGTACAGGTCTTCAAACCACGTGCAAAGCAGTTTTATTGTATTGAGAACGAGGTCATGAATCCGAAAATCGGGCTGGTCGTAACAGGGAATAATTGCGTAGCAAAGTTTGCCCGGATGCACAAGATCCCTTGAAGTTATGATGGAGCGGCTCAGCCCCACGGAAAGATGATACACACAAAGAACTTAGGAGATCGATCGATACTACAGCATAGTCCAAAGCACGAGTCGCGAATCGAATCACGGAGACAATAAATCATCCAACGTGGCACAGACGCATGGGAAGGTGTGAGGGGACGTTCGGTGGGCGCAGTGTTCGTGCATCCTCGCATCAACTGCTATCAGAGCTACCTTGATCGACCAAGACGATCAACAATAGGTGGAAAAATCCGACCCAGGATGCTCCGATCCTGAAGACCTGGTCTTACAATTCCATTGACCAGGTCAAGGTTGGGGGCCGTTACACAACACCGTGCCACTCTTGTGCGCAGTAGGGATGATTTTAGCTGCTAACTTGCATATGCAGGCAAATTCGATTCGAGCTTCGGTCGTATCGATTGCCGCAAAACGGTAAATTAGTGGCTGATGAGGATAAGGTGGCGCCTTGGTGCCGAGAACTCGGTAACCAGTACATTTGGACATTGGCATGTTGCTTTATCTGGCTCGGAGAGTAGACGCGCAGGGGTTGAGTAGACAGGGCCTCACAGCGCAGGGCCATGGCAAAGTCCGCCAGCCGGGCTTGCTCCCAGTCTCGTTCTGCCAACAGATTCCCTTCACTTTGTTCAAGCAGCCAATAAGGTAACTATTCAGTGTCAAAGTAGACCAGCGAATCACAGGACTCTACAAGGATTCACAGCGCACTTGCAGAGCAGACGGAAAGCACTCATCACGCACAAAAGTCAAAAGTTCTGGCATACGTCGACCACGACGGTCATTCTTTTTCATAGTTTTATCTTCGATCCACACCCGTCTAATACTGTCACTAAGTCCACTCCACCACATCTTCCGCCCTTCTCACTCTTTAAACGTATACGTACTCGATCTTCGGGATGGAAACGCACACATCGTATGCCTGGGGGGCAGGGAAGGGAGCGGGGTGAACCGGAGTAGTAGGGTAAGAGGGAAGAGCGGCGACACTGGGGTAAGCAGCAGCAGCGCTTGACGACGCAACACCGGTAGACATCGCAACGCCAACAGAAGCAACACCGGTAGACGAAGCAACGCCAACAGAAGCAACGTGAACAGACGAGGCGACGCCAGTGGAAGAAGCGACACCGGTGGAAGAAGCGACACCGGTGGAAGAAGCGCTGGACGCAGAGGTGGGAGCGGCACATAGAGGGGCGGCCTCGTTGAGCTTTCCAACGGCCCAGGTCGAGGCATCGTCGGTGTACAACTCGAAGTAGCTCAAGTGCTTGCTGACATCGTTGCCGTTGGCGCAGATTGGGTCTCCCTTGGCGCAGTAAGAGCGTAGGACAGGTGCGTACTTGTTGAGGCGTGCGAGGGAGTCGGCGCTGCGGCCATCCTTCTGCAGACCAGCGCCGTCGAGCTGGTTGTATGGCTGGTTGGCTACGTGCATGACATCGCCCCATAGGAGAGCAGCAGCAACTAAATTACAACATTAGCACAGTCCGAGGTCCCAGTGTGTCAAGTCAAGAATACATACTAGCATTACCAGGAGCCGAGGTGCGGTCCAGACCAGTGGTGATCTGGGAGCATCCACCAGGTCCAGCAAGGATATCTCCGGTGATCCAGGCGCCCTGAGAGAAGCCGTTGAGGATGATGTGCGTGCAAGGGCACTTCTTGTTGAAAGCAGTGATCTGGGCTTGACCGTTGCGTACTCCAGTACCAATCTGAGTGCAGAAGTCGCCGTTCATCATAGTCTCGAACACAACCTCGATGAAGTCGCAGGTCTTGCCCTCAGCCCTTATCTTGCCGCACGTAGCGTCGACAAAGGGGAAGGTACGGTAGTCCTGGTACGGCGCATTGTTACCGCGGGCCATGAAGATAACGGCATCAGCGCAGGGAGCGTCGAGCTTGGGGGCAGGACCACCTTGAGCGACGGCGACGGCGGCGACAGCGCTGAGCGCGAGAGCGTTGCGGATGATGGAAGACATTATTAAGGATTAAAGAATGTGGTATTAACTGGTCGTCAAAAAGCGAGTGTACAGGTTAGGTTCCGAGGTTGGAAGACGTGTGAGTAGAGAGAAAGACCTCTTGGCTTGGGGGAAACAGTCTTTAGTAGGAGCCCTATACGAGCCATTCATTTTGCGTTTTCGCCGAAATGAGTGTCTCGTCCGCCCGAGTACGAAGAAATGGGCGGAGAAGCGGACTGTGCCTGGCTAGATTAGGAGTTGGATCTGTTTTTGGGTGAGCTATCCATCTTGGGTCGTGGGCTAGCAGGGAGCGTGGCGCGGGTAAACTTCGTATTATTGAGGCTAACGATCAGGTTTTGAAGGATCGCCCAGGGGCCGGATGTCTCATTGATGAATACCGTAAGACTATGCCATCTTTGCGAGATCAGTCAACGAGGCACCAGTACTGACTGGTTTCTCCAGCCGGGAATGACGCGCTTCGAGAAGCAGAGATCATCTGGGACGCCGCTGGTGAGGTTTGCGTCGAAGATAATATTGATCTCAGGGGTCCAAGCAATGACCAAGAATAATGCTAGCCTGCGCCGCCACGTAAATGTCAATGCTTGATCACAGTTTACACCCCTATTTCCTCGTCTTAACGCCTGAGCTTGTCCAAGATAAGACTTCGTGCACGTCCCCTCGGACGACCCGAAATGCCTTAGCGCTTTCTTTTATCCATGGATTCTCCGAGGTACGCCTGCTGCTACTCATCTCACCACCGTACACCCTCACTGTGTTATCGTAACGTGAGGAGTCAATAGGAAAATCATTGTACAGTGACATCTCCAGCCTGCATCATTGTTAATGTTTTCTCGATCATGTGGACCATGATCTTGTCTATGGTGTCATGGTAACTCGCAGTCTCCGCGTTCGACACGCGCCTACCACCATGCTCATAGGGCAACCACGCGTTTTGCTCGCGGCACACGCTCAGCAGCTCTTACCGCGAATCTTCAATGGCTGCCGTGCGGCCCGTGCCTCATGCCAGGCATTCGACAATCTAGATGCACTTTCCTTGTGTCCTTGTGCCAACATGCCCCCTCTTCCTCTCGATGGCAGTTGCATCGAAACTATAAGGGGAATTCACCAATATTCTACCTACGGAGGATGGATATTTGATGTGGATACGCTGTCAGCCACAATTTACTAGCAAGTCAGACATGCAGGATTTGCTTACATCACCACGTAAAGCCAATAAGAGATGCAGCTACTAGCCACCCCGTCAAGGATTCACATCAAATATTCATCCTCCGTACGTTCTAGAAGAGGTAAGAGATAGCTAAAGTAAGAAGAAATTCAGCAAGCACTTTGCAAGAGTATAACAGACATAGACCTTGCGCACGAGCTCTAATAACGCCGAGGTGGCTACGCAGTCTAAATGCCAGGTGTACTGCTGAACCTTCTTCCATCGTCGTCATGGCAGCGCCACCACAACATTGCGCAAGATCGAGACTGACAGCCACGGGTATCTTGGTTACACTGTTTCCAGGCCAACTGCCGGAAGGTAGGTTTAGGGCTCAGCGAAGCCTTTTCTGTTGGCCAAGTTAACCGCCGTGGACGCGCAGGCTGAGTATTGGTGTGCTTCACTTTCAACGCATGGGTGGTGTCAACCTGTGCATCGCGCATAAGGCACACTCGCGGGATGCGTGCCGTGGACCTACCTTGCCCTTTGCGCGCGGGTGTGCCATGCTGACGCGAGACCTGCTTTTTATAGAACGACCTGCATATCGTACGCGGCAATTTGATGTCGGTTGGTGAAAGACTTATGCGCCTCACCGCCATGCATCCTATCCTTGGCGACGTACCATTTCTTTCTTTGAAGTCTGAAGTCTCTCTAGTAGTCCACGCCACGCTGGAAAACAGTGCATTTAACCTTTTCGCTGTCGGTTGTCATTGCTGGTCTCTAAGCCTCCATGCATTCTGGAATGGTTCTTTCATTCATCTCCTTGCTCTAGGGTCCCTGGCTCCAGAACCCTGCTCCCATCATCCTTCAGATCCAGCAGAGCACGCTACGTCGGGCGATAGCCGTGCGTTGCCAGAACATCCAAGGTTCGCTCGACTGTGCCCCTTCATCCGATATTCGCACACTAAGACCCCGGTCTGTCACGGCATGTTTTTGCCGATTCACAACGTCCACACATGCTCGCTTCTAGTAGGGGCCACTCCAGGGTATGAGCCTGCTAGCTCCTCCAGGAACGTGTTGGACATTGACAACCGCCTCCAATGTTGGCCAAGCCGCACGTGGGACAGGACCTCGGTCTTCCCTGATATTAGGTTTTGGACATGTGAGTACTCGTTATGAATTCGATGGTGCATGTCACGCCGTTGTTGTGTATGTTGAATGGCTTGATGATTATCACTTGCAATGAAGATGCCTTCCGCGCATAGTAAAAAGTTAAGGTTTCATGAACTTCTACTCATTACCCAGTTCACAGCTATCGTACCATCTCGCACTGACACAACGTGCATGCAAGTTGATTCCAGCACGTCAGTTACATGGCTCGCTCCAACGCCAAACTCAGATTGAGAAACAATTTGCACGCCAAACTCCTGAGCAGTATGCTTCACCCATCAAAGCTTGCTGCGTATCCTCAGCTGCTGACCTGGGAGTTTCGACTGGTGATTGGAGAGCTTATGCTTTAGCCTGCGCAACAGTTTCTTTTCCCTCGGTCCAAGAACCACCTTCAACTCCGCGAAAGTCATCTTATCGTTTTTCCCAGCACGTCCGCCCCGCTCAAGGTGAGTCCAGTAATGTTCTCTAAGATTATCGCCGCGCGAGAAAGCCTTTCGACACTGTGGAAGTTTGCAGATATAGTCGCGGGCCTCGCCGTGTACGGTCTTTATGTGGCGGCGAAGATGCTCTGGTCTCATGAAACTTCGACGACAGTGGCGCTCATTCGGTCCATCGTTTTCGATTCGGCCGCAGACATAGTGGCGTTTTTGAGGTCGGCTGAAGGGGTCGCTCACCATGTCCCATTTGCCCAGCTTGAGAACTGGTACTTTGTGGGAGATCCCGCGACTCGATCCTGAGCTTGATCGGGAATGTTTGCGCTTACTGTAGCTTGAACTGCCGTCTTCAGACTCCGAATCTTCACTGTCCGATATGCTGCTAGCCACACTACTCTCTGTGTAGGAAGGCATGGAGCTTGCGTTGTCGCGGTGGACTAAGCGTGTCTCTGATGTAGATTGGATGAATGGGAGAGCCATATTGTTCATAAACGGCTGAGGGTAATATTCCATTGCGCTTTCGTAGTTATTCGAATGCCATGCAGACAGGGGTATTTCCGGCAGAGGCCGCTGCGAAACAGATCCCTTTGATAAGTGTTGTTCCCATGCAAGCCCCTGCTCTCTGAGGTGGTTGGAATACCTCGTCAAGTAATCCGATGAAGATTCTAGTTGGTGATCCATCATGGGGAACGTGAGCATGGGCGGACACTCAATGAATGATGGCTGTGTTGGAACATACTCGGATCCAGTCAGGGAGGATGTCCTCGATAGTGGGCTAGTAGATGGCAGTTCCAACCAAGGACTGAACGCCAGTTCTGTTGTAGCTGGTGTATGAACATAATTATTCGGCGAGCTCGCTACATGAGTATCGTAGAACGAATATTGATCATTGTTCTCAACAAGTTGTGAGACCTGAGGATGGTGCCTGGCAGGCATCGTGTGCTCGTGGAATGAACCGGAACCGAACGGCGAAACTCCACGTAAAACCATGGCTTTCAGAAAGAGCTAAAGCTGTATATAGTGTTAACATCTGCGTTGACTGACTGTCGATGGGATGCGTACTTACATATTGAGGAGACTCTGTTCGGATAAAAAAAGATGAGAATTGATGGAAAGAAGATTTATGGTGGCAAGTGGTGATGAAGCTGTTGACGAGGTTTTAGTCTATCACCTGGAGTCTGGAGGGGTGGTCTTAAGTATACGAGATTCGGTAGCGAGATCAACTTCGTCTGTCACATCGCGACGCAATGCGAAAGGATGCAATCGGCCACGGAATCGACAAAGAACCAGCTCTCCGGTACCTGACCACCTCCTCTGTGCCGCGCCCAAATCGAACTACTATTTTGCGTCAAGTGCACTGCCTGATCATTCTTAGCGCAGCGAACAATGAACAGAGCAGGAAGACGACATGGGTCTGGATCTGGCGTTGCGGCGTAGTAACACGAGATTATGATGGGCTTTGTCTCTTCCTAGTCTGATTTTTTGTCCCGTAGCTTGTGTCCAGGGGTACACAAGCAAGAGATCCTGACGCCTCAGTAGACGTATACAAGTATCTTCCATTGAGATGTACTTGCCCTGCAGTGTCAAGTCGTAATATGAAGCAAAGTTGAGCTTCGATGATTGGTCAATGGAATATCCGTCTTCCCAATATTCGAGCGAGACGATTCATCGCTATAGACTCTCGCTCATCGTCGACAATCTGCCAGACTAGGGCTGCCATGCAGGTGCCCCGATTTCGCATAATCAACGGTCTCCAAGTGGGGCGCAGAAGCTGAGCCGTATCGGCTTAGGCTCAGATCTACAAGAAACAAGACGTATCGCCACTAGCTAAGGATGTGGGCTGGAGCTCTGAGCGATCTTGACAGCCGCGGTATACACACTAGCATGGCAGCGTCTAAGCAGCCTTGGAGCATGCGTGCCATGTGTGCGACCAAGATAGAAGTGGTAGGGCTTGACAGCCACACGAATTGCACCACCGCACGAGGATACAGGGATCAAGCCAGTATGCTTGAGGGCTGTGCTCGAATTATCCTTGGAATGTAGAATTTGCTGTGTTTCAGCGTAGGACTGCTGGCTTTACGTTGGCTTTGTGCCTTACTTCTACAATTTTAGCACAGCGAAGAGAAGTTGGCCAGACGAAACGCTGGTCTTGCCGTAAGCAGCGACATACAACCAGTAGACTGTGTCGCCGCGGTAGCACTGAAAAGAGGGGCGCTGTTTGAGGATGTAGGACGACGTCAAGTCAACGAGCGAATCAAAGACCCAAAGGACTGGTAATCTTGCTTCTTTGACTAACGAGGCTGGTTGGAGGAACTCAGTGCTTATTGCGCCGCGAGATGTGCGCCTCGATGAGTACGCGATTAGGTTAATTGACAAGTGCTGACGGCTGCCTTTTGCTAGACTGAAAATGCCATGTGGAAGAGCATCTGAACGAAAAGATGTTCTGAGAGCCGCAAAACCTCCACCGAAGTGTGGAGTCATTCGACTTTTCGGACGAGGCAAGAATGACTTGGAATATGCGCAGACATCAACGTGTGTAGATCCGATTCGGGTTGCCGTGCGGCACGGTACTTGAGGTTCTCGGATCGCGCGGCTACGATGCCATGCGTGAGACGTGCTTGCGAGTTGACGCTATTATAAGGCTTTTGTGCTAGTTGTGAAACCCCTTGTGCCACCGTGCTCCGTTCCTCGTACCAGCGATGCGGATGCGGGAGCCCTACGGGGATGGATGGTGAACATCCATTCTGATCAATCGCAGGATTTACCATAAAGAACCGCCTCAAACAGGCGCCTCAAAGCGCAGGCTTGCAAGCTAGGCGCGTGCCAGACGAGCCGATTCCCCGATTGGTGATGAAGGAGTCAAAACCTGGAAGTTATCAAGGATTCTCGAAGCCTAAGCGCCAAACCTGTATCGAGCGGCCTCGGTGGTGTGATTTCTGGAATGTTTATCGATGCTGACCAATGATAGTCCTAGTCCACGCATGTGTCGGACGAGATATTGTGGAGACTAACATCGCACAGTTCAGAAGTGACGAGCGAACGTTGTCCCCTGCATGAGCTTCAAGTCACGTGCGATATCCCCTCATCGTGATAGGTCGTTCGTAGCCCCATAGACGTACGGAAGACATAGCGTTAAAATATTCCGTACTCGCGGGTACGGTACCCGGGCTTTTTCACGTTGTCCGTGCGAAGTTGCAGGAATGGTCAAGGACATCCATGCTCAGTTTCCAAGGTAAAGTCGAGGACACCAGAAGATATCAGTTGAAATCGAGATTGGCGTCCAGATCTTTTTCTTGCGCTCTGCGACAGCGCTTATGATGAAGTGGGCGCTTTCAAACTCGACCAGACATGAGTCGCAGAGGAGCAAGGTACATCCATGCAATCCTGGACGAAGGACGCGGCAGATGGCGCAAGCTGCGTGAAACAGACTGTAGTTGTGCCGACTATTGAAAATGGCCTCGGCGGTGGAGGTAGGGGACGTGGACGCCTTGTACGTGGGGTAATTTAAGCGCCGAAACGCGGCTAAGAGGTTTCCGATCATTGTCTTCCACGGGGCTTCAGGAAACTGCTAGTACAATCTTGTCTAGCATGCCTGCCGTCTGTCAAGTTGGGACTGGGTTGCCGTTCGTCGACCTCGTATATGACCGATGACATAGATCTACCCACATTGACAACAAAAAGCAAATCTTGCCATGCACCTGTTGCAGTTGGATGCCTAACGCCTTTGCTACCGACGGTGAGATTCAATAGTGGATACGGCATCCATGTTCGAACGCTTCATCAACGTTTTTGAACGGTACTTGTCGGAAACAACATTGGTTGCAGGCATAAGCGGCGGCAGAAAATCGAGGTGGTCAATTCTATCTCGCGAAAAGATTCCAAAGAGGCAAGTAGTAATATCGCAGTTAAGGTTTCATAGCTCGTCTTTACTATCGCTGACAGGTTCTTTGTCGGAAGAGTACAGCCGGCTAAAGTGCGAATGGGATGCTGGAACGCGGTAATATGACGAGGTGAAAGAACATTTACCAAATACTGTGAAATGATAGGATGTACGACTCAAGCGCAGTGCATTATCGGCGCTTGCCTAGATGGTCTAGCACATGTCTGCGATGGTCTTTCTTCGTCTCCACAAATATCCAAGTACTTAGCGTCTTCTCTTCTTGCTGAGCACTGCGGCGACGTTCTGCAACCCAGGGAAGTTGAGCCTTCTCCACTCCTCCACGGCAAACTTTCTGCTGTCTCGATTGGCGACACTGGGCTGAGAGTACACTAGAGAGTGGTGGAGCGGGGTTTGTTTTGTGGAGCAAGTTGTAATTCTGTTGTGAGAGAATGGCTTTAGCTAGTATGCACTGATGCCAGTCGTTCGTGCAATTATGTCGGTGCCGTGCTTGGGTAAACAGCGGCTTTTTGTTGATCTCAGATCTGAACCTTCTCTTCGATAGACTTTACTGATCTCTGTATGTCTCAAAGCGCAGCGACTTGGGCGCAAAATAGGAGCAGTAAATTGTGTTGGTCTGCAAGGCCATCGGAGTATGCATGTGTTGGATATCTTCAAGAACATGTCAAAGCAAAATTGTGGGTACTTTGCGAAAATCGAGAGATGCGATTCGGAACCGCGCGAAGGGCCTTGGACCATTCGTGCCAGTCGCCGCGATCACGGCTGGGAGCCCGGTCTGGGGATAACACAGTACTCAGAAGATGTCTGTAGAACACCAATCCGACTACCACCTCCCTCTTCCTCGACCACGCCAGTCACCGCCGTCTCCTCTCCCTCGTCCCCTTCCAAAGCCAGGGTCGCGGTCTGGTGGTGCTTCGCCTCTTCTCCATTCCCCCGATGGTACACCTCCACTAAGTCTTCGGTCGTCTCTCCGGTCATCAAATCTCCCGCCTCCTCTTCCCCCTCTCCCATATCCAAAGTCACCACGTCCGTTGAAGCCATTCTCTCTGCCTCTACCCCCACCGTACGGTCCAACAGGTGGTCCTCCTCTTCCGGGCGCTGAGTTTGGTGGAGGCGCAGCTGGTACACCACCGTCTGGTAGCGGAGGGAGTATTGCGCAAGCAACGTAGTCCCCAATAAGGAACTTCGCGTCTCCCAGGGTCCGATCTGGATCGCCATCGAGCTGTTTGAGCGCTTCTGCGACAGTCGTACTATCGCCATTCTCCATGTCCACATCTTCATTCCTCGTTCTCGCGCCTATGATAACAGAACCAATGTCTCTTGAGATGAAGCGGCCTGGTGCGCCGGGCCGATTTGAGCCTTGTATGTCCGGATATACAAGTCTAAAAGCGATTCGCGATCCAGTGTATGGTTGTGGGAGTTGTGAAGGTATTGCCGATAGCAGCAATTGGCATAGCTCCCGTAAGGAACAACTCTGCCATGTATAGATCTGAAGGTGTGTGGGGAGTCGCGGCAGTGACGGGTCGAAGTCGTCCAGTCTAAGATTCTTAGCATATAGGCGCATCACATACAGGTGGTATGCTGAGCCTCACCTGTGAAAAGCACCTTGTTTGAAGAACAAGCGCAATAGGAAGGGTGTCGTAGTCTGCCTGTCGATTTTGGTGGGAGCGTGAGCCGCCATAGTGATCAAACGTGGTATTCCAGTCAGGGGTGTAAGAGATCTGATCGCGATCGCGTGGGCGAGAGAAGTCAATATCTATATTTCGCTCTGTACTTGGAGCTTGGCAAGTGATTGAAGTTGGAGTGGTGGAGGTTGACGCGATCGGACGCGGCGAGCTCCCACTAGCGCGACTCTCACCTCGGCGAAACCTATTCACCGAACAGTCAATCTAGACGTCGCAACTCTCATTACTTACTTCAACACCGTCGAGTCAGCACGAGTAAAACAACAGCTCGCCACCATGGACTTTGCAAAGCTCATGTCTGCCCAAATCAAGAAGGGGAAGGAAGCTGCTACGCCACCAACTTCGAACGACAAAAAGTATCTCAAGCGCAGCGAGATCGAGGCGCAAAGACAGGCTGCATACGAAGCCGAACAAGAAGCGGCAGAGCGGTTGCGACGGGAGAAATTAGAGCGCAAACGTAAAGCTGAGGAAGACGAGGCAGAAAGAGAAGAAGAGCGACGGGAGAAGCGGAGGAGGTTAGCGGAGGAGTCAAGGCGGTTAAGAGAGGAAGAAGAGGACGCGGAGGAGAGGAAACGAAGAAAGCGATTGGGTCTCCAAGATTTGCCACCACGGAAGAAGGAAGGAGAGGAGGATGGCACACCGGTACCAGAAGATGAGGACATTGAGGACAAAGAACTGGTCGCAAAGTTGCGAGCTCTCCAGGAACCAGCGCGACTGTTTGGCGAGACACATAAGCAACGCTTGCGACGTCACAAGAAGCGTGTCGGAGCGGACAATCTGGCAGCAATCACGACCGACGGGCCAATACCCACCACCCTACAACTTTTGCCAGAGAAAGACATGAAAATCAATCCCAAGATACCCACGGATAAGGAAGGACGAGAGTTCTTGTTCAGACAGCTAGCGAGTTACTTCACCATGGTGTTGAAGGAGTGGGACGTCACACTTGCACGCCGAGACCGGAACGTCATAGAGAGCTATCAGGGTCAGCAAGCATATGCCGCCATGGTGCAAGCGCGCGAGAACATGCGCCCGCTCTTCAAGAAGATGGAGAAATTCGAGCTTCCTGATAGCATCTTAGAGCCTGTCGTCGAGATTGTGCTCGCGGCGCAAGAACGGCGGTATGTGGACGCCAATGACGGGTACCTCAGACTCAGTATCGGCAAGGCTGCTTGGCCAATCGGTGTCACAATGGTGGGTATCCACGAGCGAAGTGCGCGAGAAAAACTGCACGAGAGCGACAAGAACGCAGCGCACATCATGAGCGACGAGATTACGAGGAAGTTCTTGCAGAGTATCAAACGATGCTTGAGCTTTGCGCAAACGAGGTGGCCACCTACGGATCAATTACAGCTCATGGGTTGAGGAGGATGTTGATTGGAGCTCGGTTCTTCGGGCAGTTGTTCCGTACGATCCCGATGTACATCGTCACGTTGCAAAACCTCTTCGAGGCACGGGAGTGGTCGAATATGTGCTGCTAAGAATGTTACGCGGGTCAGGCGCCATCCTGCAAGAAGAGCTGCTGCGCGGCGCACGTTGCTCCATACGAGGTACACGTTTGATGGCGGGATAGAGGCGCGCACGGAATGCAGCTTCAGCACATGAGCCATCAGTATGTGATGACAACAATGAAAAGGCTGTATCTTACAACGCCCAAGTCTCATGCCCAGCTCGATTGTCCGTGCAGCAACGCGCTTCAATCACCTGGCTATCGTGTGGCATCAACTCAGAAGCAAACTTGACTGGTATTTTCTAATAAATGTACTTCCGACTCGGGCGTGCTGACAGGGTCTATGACTGAATATCTGATTGCTGTGTTGATATCACTTATACTACAATATGTTAGCGATATAACACTCCTGAAGAGAAGATAACCTCACCACAGGTCTGGCATATACTGCAGTATCAGCGTCTGTATCCGCAGCTCAGGCAGTTCCGTTTCAAGCGGCACATCGACGTTTAGATTTGCACATATCTGCCACATCGCAAGCCTCTTTTTCGTCTCCGCATACCGATTCATGAGTCGAATCCGATGGTAGTTCGATGACTCTGCGTGCGTTTTAGTTCATGTCGACGCTGCTATATCATACGATCTTACCGAAGATATGGAACAACACTAACGACGCGATTCCAATCCCATGCACGCTTTCTACAGAAGCAACCAGCTGGTTAATGAATATCGTCTCATCGCGCAAGGCTTTCAGATTTCTCGAGCTTCCTGAAAACCCCACTTCTCTCATCTTGTCGTTAATCTGCATTATTTAGTCGTCAGAATGTGTAGTTGAAGATGGGAGTTAGGGTATGCATACCACTCTTGCGCCTGCTTTACCAGCTTTGCAGGCATATTTCTCCCAGATAAGGAAGAAGCATAATGAAACATAACGAGTGAAACAGGAGTGCTTCAACTGAACCATGGACTGCCGAGCTATTGAGACGTAGCATTCAAAAGCTCGGAGTGAAAGTCCATTTCCGTTGCCGCAGGCAGCGTCTGTTTTGCAGAGAGATCCAACCAATTCTGTGGCAATACTGGCTACACTCGTGTTTGAAAGGTTTCGTAGGAAATCGTCGGCTACTTCCAGAATCGCATATTCGTTCTTGAGCTGGTCTTTCGAATATCCTCCAGAATCACTTGTGGTTATAGTGGGATATTCGTACTGGAGTTCGGTAGATGGTGATCTCAGATATGGTAGCAATGTGGCATTGGAGATAAAGCCTTGGTGTAGCCCGAGCTCCAACTTGGCCTTATCCTGGAAGCAAATTGGATGATTTCCTGTACCGGCCTCATTCCGGAAGAAAATAGGATGATGTTCTGCACTGACCTCGTTCTGAAAGCTAATTGGGTGTTGTTCTGTGCAGTTCTGGATGCCATCTTCGGGAATCAGATGTCTGAGTAATAAAGACGATCTCTCAAGACAAGTACTATTCGTCTCTCGGACCTGCTCAGGAACCTGAATTTGCCGCCTATCAAGCCTATGTTATTCGAATAGCATATAGATGTGATTGAAAGTGCACTGACCAAGAATGCTGGTTTCTGAAATTCCAAGAATGATGACTCATATAGTGACGATGGAGTTCCTCCGCCTTTGTGGAAAGAAACAGCATGAAGTCCTCCTCTTCTATCTCGTGGCAGCATTTGGCGTAGGACGCATCGACAAAATAAAATATCTGGTCAGGATAGATTGGTATGCAAAATGGTACAACAGTAATCTGGATCGTTAGGGCATGTGTGGCGTTGAAGGGTACAGATGCGTAGATATGGACAGCATCAGCTAATAGATTGGGAGGGTCATAGAAATATCCTGTATCAATGGCAGTTTGAGACAAAAACAAGACTCTGCGAGTGGATTTCTTGAGTACGATGTTAGCCATTGCATTTCGAACATAGGCAATTATTTTGATGGCTATGTGTATATAATGTACGCTTTTGACCCTTGCAAAGTAATCTATTTCGTTTCTTGCGAGTTTCTTTCGGATCTTTGCGGATGTGTCGTTGAGAACCTAATTCATGCCCGAATGATGGCCACAAAAGCTGTACTGGGACAGTTCGGTGTTGGCATTGCGAGTATGCAAGGTATCCTACCAGTGGTCCTCCCGTGCGGTAAAATCGGCGTAAGCATGAGCTGACATGAACATGCCTAGGCGAATCTATCGAGGGGCTGATTGACTATTCTCCGGATTAGCATCCCCGCACATGCCAATATCCGGAATAGCAATCCTACGGACGCGAATGTCGATCGACTTTAGGCTACCGGTGCGATTGCCACAGTCTTTGCTTTGTCTCGGTGAATTTATGTTGCGGCTACGGCACTACATCGACCCGACTAGATCCCATCCGCTGTACCGGGCTGACCTGGGGTTTTGTGGGACGAGTTTTCTTATTTCAAAGAAGGGGAGCTATAATCTCATCGTACAGGGTGTTCAGATTCTAATCCGCACCCCGATCAGGGCAATCTATCAGCTGCTATGAGCCCCAATTAACTGGATCTATTTGCCTATGGTGTTGCTTTCCTCGAAAAGATAGATCCTATACGAGAGAACCACTAGTAGGACAGCTCACGTACTTACAATCACAGGGTTGGCGCAATGAAACCATAGAACGATGTCAGAGTATCCGAGTATATTAGATTTACATTTGCGCTATCCGTGTAGATTTAAGAGATCGATAGATCGCTTTTGGTATCGCTGTAGAGATCGAAACGCGTTGGCTGCCAAGCCCAAACTGTCTCACCACTCTTCTCTAGTTCGGTACGCGACGGCCCGACACGTTGACACATACGGTACTGATAATGGCAAAACAATTACCAGGGTGCGGTTTGACGTCTAAACACCCTATAGGTACAGGGTTACTCATTTGATGGGAACCATTTCCCGCTCATCTCATGTGAACCCTTACCGCTCTTTCGAAACGATCGGCATAGCGATCGTAGTTATAGTCGGGATGAAGATAGAGCCGAGGCCGCAGTTACAAGGTCAACAAGCGCCACCCTGCATCCTGGTGAAAGCTAGCCATCATAAGTGTGTAACACCGTGTCGGACCGTCGCGTATCTATCTTCTTAGAGTAAAAACAGCAGTAAATTAGCATAAAACCGTGAGACTTGTGCACAATACATAAACTCAACCGATTAGAATTCATGGCAGCTGATCGACTGCGCTATCTAGGATGCCACTTGGCGTTTGGAGACTCTGTACATGCACCGGCGCAGCCCAAGCAAAGATTAGAGCACTTCGCGACCATTGCTCAGGACACGGCCTCACCATGTTAAATGGATCAGACCTCACAGGTGCTGCAACGCCGCAGTCCGCCATAAGTGGAGCAACACGAGGGCGCGCGGTCCCACAACGTGAAAAGCAGACTGCTTCGACGGAAAGAAGGTGGACATACATGATGAAACGAGGCCGGCAAGCTTGAGCTACCAAAAAGTCATCTTACAGCCTCCGAAGTGGTAGTGTGGCAGCTTATGTTTATCCATGCAAAACTATAATAGGGCGTGACGGCTTTGAATGTATGTTAATGCTGTACGTATAGGTCCATTAGTAGCTAGGATTTGAATTTGAATTGAATTGTATTGTTACTGCAATTAGGAGTAGACATGAGGCTCGCAATCGATCTGATGATGAGATCGCCAAGATGGTTCGGTGCCTAGGTAGGTTAGCGGCCGAGGGAGGAGTCGATGAGCCCTAGACCGCGCAGACTCATGAGTCCCATTGTGGAGTACCCGTATCCGCGTATCGGGCGCATCACTCCGCCGTTGCTTCCCGAGGTCCATCTACTACCTCAAGATGCACCTCAAACAATACAAGACCAGGCTATGAGCATTTGCTAAAAGCCGTTTTACCCAGAGGAATGTCAAGCATAACACAACTCAACAGTGCTGGCGCTCTTGTGTCTGCCAGCCAGATCCCACACCTTAGTCTAGGTGGTGGAAGCAGCGATGGGTCCAAGGACAGAATGAGCACAGGGCTTCTTTGGATTTGTAGTGATATAATTCCATCCAAATGGCCGAACGCTAGCAGGGGACGAGAGGCGCGTCCAACAGGGGCAGTCTGCATTGGGGCCACACCCGCCAAGCTGGGCGAGGCACGTGACTTGTCTCAGCCAATGACTTCGGGAGAGAAAAGGAGGTGTTCTTGATTAGACTTCTCCAGAGTGTACCGCCTTGCGATTCAAACAATCCGTACTTGACATTTATGTGTCTGCTATCGCGGCATTGGGGAGGTCCAGGTCAGCAACTATTGCAACACAGACGTATCAGACGCACCGGAAGCTATGTCTATCAATACTCCGAGTCGTGAGAGAGTAGAGGCAATATAACTTTACACTCGTACACATTTGTTATCCTTGGGCGCACACGAGAGAGGCGGTGGCGTCCAGCCGCGTGAAGCTGAACGAAAGCACCTCACTCTACAGCATCAGACGTTTCTGCGAGAATGCCAAGTCTCTCGTTCAAGCACCTCTTCGGCAATTCGGTATTTACCGGTGAAATGCTACAACACGCAGTTGCTTAACGCCATTGCCATCCAAACATGCGCCACAAAGCAAATAAATGTACCGTTTCACTGACCCATGGCACTTTGAGTCCATCTTCGTAACCATCTCTCGCCGCGTCATGAATACAATAGAGAGTTTGTCTGCCATGGAAGGGGTTTCGGTGTTCGGGCGAATGACTGTCGGGTTCGCACGAGTCCAATCTCTCCTATAACTGCAAAACGTTCTTGTCATCTCGAGTGTTGATAAGGACATACTTCCCTTTGTTAGAATATGTTTCCCAGTACTTCGGTAGTTTTTTACCTCATAACAGCATGGATATCCAGGTCCAAGGATGACGCCCAAAGGATTTGACTCCTGCGCCACGGGACGTAGGCCAAAATTCTCCAACCTCTCCCACCATGCCACCAAATCCCGTATATTTTGAGGGGCAGCCCAAAGATGGAACTCGATCATGAGCTGCCCAAACGGGAGGCTAGATCCGTTGTACGTTTCCATCAAGACGTCCAATGCATCGAATTCGGCGCCTTCAACGTCCATCTTTAATATATCAACGTAATCATGCCCTAGTTCTGACATGATGGATGGCAAAGTCATGAATCGATTGCCGTCGACTGTCTGATCAGAACCACCGAGACCAATTTTGCTGAATTTGACGTTCGTCTTGGACCCATTTGTGATTTCAGGACCCATGTCATCCACTGTATAGTCGAAGGCATAAACATATGCTGATGTTCTATCAACAAGTTCCGCCTCAAAAGACGAGTCTTCATCGACCCCAAAACTGTACACTACAAGTGGTCGCTCCTCGAAGGCCGCGTATTGGGACATACCGCAAATCCATTTGCCGCCGTCTCCAAAACTACCCACACGTTCCATTTCGAATGGACAACCGTAAGCAGGAGGGAAGAAGTCCCAGGCAGTGTATGGGAGTTGCCGTTGCTTCCAGGTACCGTCTTTGGGGTTTGGAAAACTGTTTTGTCATTTCAACAATGCGGCGATGACTTGTTGACCGGATCAACCTACAGTACTGTGGACTCATTCTTCATCTCTGACATGTATTCCATACGACGGGAAATCGAACCCTTCCAATTTCGCTCCGACATTGCGATTCTCTCCAGCCTGTAAACTTCGGGCAAGTGCCAACAGTGGTACATTAGTGCTGAGGCAAGAATACCCGTAGTCGCAGTCCAAAACATAACGGGAAGGATTGAACGTGTCTCAACAATGACATTTGGGACAGAGACTACTAAGCCAATCTATTATTTATCTGCAAAACTCCCATTTGCCGCTAAGTGATAACGAACAGGCCCGAAAGCTTCCGGGAACGGCGCCAAGCGCCAAGCGTTCGAGATCAGATCTTAAGAGCTGATTCAGAACTAGGCTCTTTTCTGGAAATGAGAAGCTTGTTGTTACAGATACGTCAGCGCCTCAACCGCACACAGGATCGACGTAGGAGTTTCATCTATTCGCCCTCGATTACTCCTCCAGGCCATGCGACATATGGCCGCAACTTGGAAGACGTGAGACAGCACAAATGGATTGCGCAATCTTCAATTGAATAGAGACGTTTTTGTTCACGACTAAGATTCTCGCAGAACACGTACGTCCCCAGAAGCTCCGTGATTATGCTTTACACAATCTGACGGCTGCGAGATCTTGTTGAAACATTTTCAATGCATCTCGCCAGGAAGACTCATTCGGCAGTTTGTCATACCATCGCAGCCGTCTAGGGAAGGAAAAGTATTTGAATTGCCGCGTACGATTAGAGGGTGCAATCCTGTACTCAGATACACATACCGGCGCTTTCATTGTGCTCCATGAGATCGAGATTGCAACGTTATGACTTCACATACTTTCTGGATCATTCTGCTCGCTAGCGTGCCATTGGCGATGTACTGGAGTGACATCAAACTTCAGAGTCTCGTACGGTCTCCAAGCCTCCCTCTGGAAAAATACGATTCACATTGTAAGGGGCATTTTTGTTGTCTGGAGCTTTGGCTGACCTGAGAAGTTCCCACCAAAATATGGCAAATTTGGAATGATGATCCTGAGGGTGATATCGAAAGTATCACTGAACTGGACCGGTTTTCAGCAAAGTGGAAGTCGCTTAATCCCAGCTACCATTACGACAGTTTGAATAAGACCAGAGGAGACGAATTTGTCCAGACAAAATTCGATGACGACGAAGCTATACGGAAAACATACAAGCTCATTCAAGAAGACTGGATAGTTCGATCTGATTTCCTCAGGTACTTGTTACTTCTCAAGGAAGGGGGAGTCTATACGGATAAAGACACGGAGCCCGTGGTACCCATTGATCAATGGGTGCCACCGAAGTTTCGTGGTCGTACCAACATCGTTGTCGGAATTGAACAAGACAAGAGAGTAGGCTTACCACTATGGAAGGATCTGCCCTGGACTGTGCAATTCGCACAATTCACGATCCTGACGAAACCGAACCATCCAATACTCCGCAGAGCTGTTGATCATGTTATTGAAAACATGTCTCGGTTCTTAGAAGAACATGCCTCCGAGAATGGAGTTCCTAAGCTATTTTTCCACGACGTCATCACTCTCACCGGGCCTCGTGTCTTCACGAGTGCTGTGTTCGACTATATATTTGAGGATATTGGCTTAAAGTTGAACGGGAACGAGCTTACCAACATCACGGCACCCGTTCTTATCGCGGATGTGCTTATCCTACCGGTCAACTCTTTTTCGAGCGCCGCGCCTTGGCACAGGCATCTACACTTTATTGGAGACGTGCTTTCCATTCACAAGTGGATGTCGAGCTGGGTCCCTAGCCATCCTCACAAGTTTCCGGTGGAAGAGTTCTACGTTACTTAAGTTTCACCATGGGCAAATCTTTGTAGATCGTATATGCAGCGTATGTACAAAAGAATCGCGGTATATAACCATATAGCATACGTGGGCCATGCGGTTCGCGATTTTAAAGCCCTTCCTCGTATGCATGCCAAACAGTGTAATGGGGTAGTCCTATGACCTGAAAGCCCATGGCCTTTGCCATCTATAGTCATTCTTATAAGCTGCAATCATATTGGCATTTTTGGATTGAATCTGGGCAAAACATACCTTGCCAAATGCCTCAGTCTCAACTTGATTTTGAAAGCTGAAAGCGGGGAAGTGACATCCAGCCCGAAATACCTCGGACTTGGCAAGTATGCTTACTCCTCCAACAGCATCGATCTCCACTTGCTCCATAGGGTTTCCTCCATCGTGACGTAAGTTCGCGAGATATGTGCGATTGGTTTCAAGTTCAGGATATCCCTCGAAAATGACTGTATCTTCTGCCAAAGCTGCAGAAACTGCTCTTCCTTGATCAGACTCAATCCAAGAATTGAGGTCGTACGGGAAATCGCCAAATTCCGGGTGGGTCATCCACACACCTATGCTTACAAAGTCAGTTTCAATCACGTCCCAGCGTCCAGCATCGCTTAGCATATTACGTACTTGGAACAATGACATCGCTGTTGTGTTTCATTAGATCTTCGAAGATCGTTGCTGGAACTCTCTCAACGTCCACATCCTGCCAGTAGACCCATGCATGGTGCGGGCGCAGTGACGCTGACCAAAGCCAATTTCTCGCTTTAGCCAGCCTCTTCCGTCTTTCCGGTTGAGCCGCGAAACCATGGCGACTTTTTGCGTCTTGAGACACGACTTGACGAAAATCCTTGTAAAAGACGGTCACAGAGTTGTACGGCACATTCTTATCGGCACTCCCCTGGAGTGTGTTTATATGAGATGCAAGTGCCGAGGTGGTCTGGTCTTTGGACTCCGACACTAAGAATGCGATATCTACGAGTTCGTGGGGATAGGAAAGATTGTAGAGGCCCGAGAAGAATTTAGGTAAGTGTACTTCCGCATCTCTCAAAGGAGTACAGAAAAGCACCCTCTCGCTGTACCGATTTGTCTGGGGAGACTCCTGTGCTTGAAATTAGATTGTAGCATACAACTTTGACACGACCTACCGTTTTGAGCAATAGATGCGATAAGAATGCAAAGCACACGTTGACGAGAACAAGCTTGAGTGACATAGTCGTAGCTGGGGGCAAAGAAAAGAACTGGAGCCCAAAGAGAACACGAGAACCGTGATAGAATACGTAGACCAAGATACGGCATGCAACATGTAGCCATTCGGCCTATGCTAATGTATCGTGGGCGATGTTCAGTCAATGTGGTTATGCATATACCGATAATCGCGACCAAGCTCTAAGCTGCTTGTGAAGATATGCGCATGAGACGAAACTTAGCCTAGAACCTAATCACGGCGATCCGAAGTAAATTTGAGCAAAACCCTGTCCTTGAGAAGCAGCTCTGAAGAGCTGATTCTTCAGCTTGGTATCTGACCACAGAAATGCCGGGAATCCTCCCCACGTTAATGAGATCGTTGCGGGTCTTCATTTACGTTGCCATAACGTCTTTGCTGACAGTGGAATGAATTACAATCCGTTGCTGGCATGAAGGCTGCCTAATCGATTTATAAGAGATAACTGGACAGCCACCTGTGCCTCATCGCACATGATTCTCGGATTCAATTTGTCTTGTTTTTCTGCCTACTGCAACCGTGCTATTGATCGAACAAAAACACAAGTGCATCAATGTGGGAACAAAAGCGAACGCGGCGTGTCTTTGAGTTGGTGCAGTACAATTGGGTCATCATACCAATCATTGTTGGCTGCGTGTACCATGGTAAATGCTCTTGGCCAAAAGCGGTACGTATCTAAGTTAATCTGTCTAGTGCTGCGCCGGTTTTGGCACGAACATAGAAGTGGCTACATCATCATCGATGACACAATACATGTTACATGGAGTTCTTTACTCTGTACTTGTGAGTTATCACTACTGTAAATTGTAGTGATTATTACGCTGTCTAATATTATCCAATACAGTCCTTCTAGGCCCAGCCAACCCCTCTACTGTCATGCCGTTCCTTGCATATTGCTTTCCCCTAAGACCGTTTCAGCTATCGAAGCAGCCCGCGAAGCGATCTTTCAATCGACTGCTCATCTGCCTCGTAACCCGGGGTGACCAGATAGAGGTAACTAGAGCACTGTGTCTAGTGAAGATGGTCATCATACTAATGTTTCTTCAAGGTTGTCAAACGATCTATCACCACGATACAAGACATGTATCGGAAGCTAGATAAACGTATCTCACTCCATGTACTGACAGAAGCAGCAAATGCTCATAACTTCGATGGCATGTTTAAGAAGCATGTCTCGGTACACGCAGTGCCGTCGGAGTATCGTCCTGTTAAAGCTAAATTTAAAGCACGGAATCTTGAGTGGTTCCGTATAAACATGCATCTCGATGAAGACGACTGGGTTCTTCATTTGGACGAAGAGACTTTAGTCGATGAATATTGCCTCAATACCTGTTTGGATTTCATCACGAAGCAATCTTGTGACATGGGGCAAGTAAGTTGCTTCTTTTCTGCACATGGCATTGAGGCTTACATTCTTGGAAAGGGTGTCATTCATTTCAACTGCAATGACTACTGGTCTTCGGTTTTTACAGGCGTCGGCGATGTGCATCGTATCCAAGGGGATTATGGCGACGTCCAATGGCGACTACGTTGGCTCAATAGAGCTGCGGTCGGAATCCGAGGGTCATTCCTGCTCATCCGTGGATCTGTTGAGAATGCCTGTACATGGGATAATGACAGTCTGACAGAAGATTATGCTTTCTGCCTCAAGGTATGTTAATGGAATCGACTAGCTTGGATGCAATCAATTTAATTCATCGATAGGCAATGAAAATGGGGTACAGCTTTGGTTTCATTCCGGCAATAGCAAGAGAGCTTTCTCCAGCTAATGTTGGAGACTTTGTGAGGCAGCGCCGTCGTTGGTACACCGGTATCCGTAGATTGGGTGACCTGTGGGGGTATTTTACATTACTCCGTACAGCTGCGCTCGCGCTACAGCCGCTGTAGTGAGTTACCTCTGTGACTTGGCGGCAAAGTTAACGCTTGTGAAAGCTATTTAGCTTCGTGGTCCTTTCTGAAATCTTCGACGGTTCGACAGCCGCAGTGGCTTTACGACCTGAATCTATTGGGTCTAGCAATGGGATTCGGTACCACGGCCTGGTTCACCGCCTTACAGGTAAGCGCAAATTTCGTTCGTTCGAATATTACGCTCACTTGATGCTTCGTAGGATTGGGACGCAAGGGCGTCTCTTGCGGAGATGTTCACACACCAGATACAAGGAATTGTGTATCAACCGCTGGTTGCTATGGCCGACGGCTATGCTTTGCTCACCTCTATGGTATCACCGGATGAATGGTTCTATGTCATCACTAAGAATTAACGTCGGGAATCCGTCGCTATGTGACGAAAAAACCTGTATACCGAAAACAACGAAGCGGACCGGAAAAATTATATCGGTACTCGCATAGGTACGACGCCGATACTAGGCTAAAAAGTCGAGCTTATATAAAAACCATAATATGGAGTGGCAGAGTGTAAGCTACTGATATTATTCAAGAGTGATTCGTGCCCTCTAAGTTGTGACACGACGTGATCACAGTTGCCCGCAAACGCGCACTTGCGTGCGGGGCAAAAAGCTTTGGTCCGCCCACCACGCACCTTCGATTACATTCACACCCATGTAAACATAAACCACTAAACCTCGCAATATTCTCTGCTGTAATACTATCGAGCGATTGAGAGGCGCAATGCGCGAGATCGTAACCCTCCAATTCGGCGAGCGCAGCAACTATCTTGGGACGCACTTCTGGAACACACAGGTGAGTTGCACTGCCTCGATCTCGATCATAGCCCACCACTGCAGTATTACATCATTCAAAATTACCATCACGAAGGATGCTACTGCATGTTTGGTGCTGACATTGGTGTGGGGTGGCCGCGTACTCTAGCTTGGTCACACTCTTGTCTCTCGTATAGCGTCCCTAATCCTACAAAATTCGACTACATTCTCCATTTTGGAATCATCCATCATTTTGGTATCCCTCGTAACCTGTTTGGCTGATTAGAAGTCAGGAATCATACTTCACATATCCTCCAGAAGCTGAGTCGCCTGTCAACCATGACATCCTCTTTCGACCCGGCATTGCTCCTGATGGATCCGACACGTTTACACCGAGAGCGCTGATATATGACCTGAAAGGCGCCTTTGGCAGCATGAGAAAGATCAATGCGCTGTATGAACCTGAAGATGACCGAAGCATACTTGACCAACCTGGAGTGTGGCCCTCAAAGCCCATTGTCCAGCGCACTCAACCTATCCCACCTTCGACGTACCAGGAGCATCTCGATAACGGCTTGGAACCACCAGCACTGAACACCTCTTCTGTCAGGTACTGGTCGGACTATAGCCGAGTGTTCTACCACCCAAAGTCTATAGCTCAACTCTCTGAGTTTGATGTCAACGATACCCTCATGCCATTTGAGAAGTGGGAAGTTGGCAAGGAATTGTTCGAGAAGCTAGAAAGGGAGGTCGACCTAGTCGATCGCGACTTACGGCCGTTTGTCGAGGAGTGCGATGGCATTCAGGGACTGCAAATCTTTACGGGTGTCGATGATGCCTGGGGCGGTTGGGCATCGGGATGGATAGAAAGACTACGAGACGAGTATGGCAAGATGAGCATATGGACTTGGGGCTTGGGTGATCAGGGTGCGAATGCTGCAGTTGGAAGGGTACGTTTAGAAAAATTGTCTGTACAGAACACGAGTCTAACATGCTGCAGGAGAGGAGACTGCAACAGATGGTGAACGCTTCCCAATCACTGCAAACACTCGGCGAGCAGTCATCAGTATACATACCGATATCGAACAGCCCGATCAAGACACCATCTTACCTATTGCTTGATGCCACTTCACCATGGCATGTTGGCGCTTTACAAGTTATTGGACTAGAAAGCATGACCATATCCTCCCGACTGAGGACGTCCATTGGCGGTCGCGGTAATCTTCAAGACCTGGAAGATACAATAAACAGCACCGGAAAGCGGCGGATAGCCAAATTCGAGATGAGCATCGCAGATCCCGAAGTGCTGTCAGAAAACTACTCCAAGGAAATCGCACAAGCCGAGAAGACAGGCTCTATGACGTCGCGACAAGCAAGCGAAGATGATGAAGAGCTTGGCAGCTTCGATATCGACGTCTTCACCAGAGACTACCGGACCGCATCCAGGCCTGGCAAGAAGTTACACATATTCGGCAGAGCGGAGGTCTCTCGGGGCGATTGGAATCTGACTGACGATAACGAAGCGCGCGACCCTCACAACAGGTTCAATCAAGGACCGACATTGCAGAGGTAAGTGCCACAAGCCTCCATGATTCGATGATTTTCCGAGTACGAGATCTCGGACACAATTCAGGTTTCTAGCGATGCTACCTAAGGCATATACGAGTGTGGCGTGGCACCACTCGCACGTGCTATTGCTTCATATACGAGACGCTAACTTAGATTAATCTGTCCAGATACACCGCGCCAATACTTTTCCCGCTACTCGACAGCTATCCAACATCTATATTTGATGTTGGTTCGGGACTAGCGACCAAGCTCGCTGTCCATGCTGGACTCACCACGAGCACCGCGGTTGCGGGACAGATACGTGCGGTTGAGCAGATTGTCAAGCGATTGGTGGGGATCGAAGAAAGAGAAGCACTCTGCAATGGGCTGCAAGTTCTCGCAGAGGAATACGATGAGGGCTGGGATAGTGGCTCAGACAGCGACGATGATGGCTGAACAGTGCCCTACCGCTCAGCGCTCTGTAATGCGGAGCGCTTCCCGTTCGCGAATGGAAGTCCGTTTAACTGAAGCCAGATTTACATGGACCGACGGTGGAGGTGATGCGATGAAAACCTCAAAGACTGGCATTTGCTGGGGATGCTGACCGCACTCTACGATACCCCAGTCTCGTATGCACAACAAGGCACTATCGATAGCAGGACAAACCAATGCGGCGCCTCCAATATTTCGAAGCGCCATGACGATGCAAAGATCCACAACCCAGACTCTCGATTCTATATGCTTCTAGTCGTTCGCCCAGCGGACGCCCAGGCCTCCAGAGCGCACAATGTTTGTTGTGAAGCCTTGCAGCTTGGACATGCGTTTTTGGCGATGACGTCATTGGCTTGCTGATGGTTCGGTGGTTGCGCTATGGAAGTCATGAATGCAAACGGCGACATTGCACAAGTAGTGGCTCAACAAGATACTAATGATGATCTGAAACGAAGCACAAAGATGCGAAATGGTGATCGACCTGGCAACGCGTTGCATATTTTGCGTTGAGCAGGTCCGCACACCCACCACACGATTGCAGCGCGGGGAATGGATCGCTGTCTTGCTGACGACAGAAACTTTATGCAGGGGACAGGAGGAATTCGAATTTTCAGGTACCGACTCTGGGCGGCCGTTATTCGTCGGATGCATGCGGAGCCATTCGAACACTAACAGCGACGGTCGATATTTTACTGCAGCAGGCTCCATCCCGCCAGAAACCGTCTCTGAGATAAGACGCTATCTGCTTACCTCAAGACGGCTCTCGGCAGCTTCTGCAGGCACACAAGCAAGCGCTATGATAGTTTTTCAGTCAGCCCAACGAGTAGATCGCCATCTTGTAAGATGAAAAAAACATCGCGAAGAGCGCGACACTGCAGGATGAAAGCAATATGTCATGAGACATGGCGGGGTACTGTGCGAGAGTTTGCAAGCGAACGTTTCCCAGCGGTTGACACGAACCCAGCCGCCATGCGCCAACTGCGCCAACTTTCCCACCACCACCATGTTGTGCTCGACAGCAGGGTGCAGAACACCCTGGTCTTTCGATAAATATGCCTGCAGGAGATCGGTTTAGTGATGGCTTACTATCTCGGCCGCTCACGCCGGTCAAAGAAGGCACTTCGAGGCTGCAGTTCGTACCGTCTGGCGCCCCGCCATTGCGATAGCAACCAGCGCACGGAAAAGCCTCCGAACCAGCCTTCGGGAGGTTTTGTACCGGTTCACTTCACGTTCCGGGAGGTCGGTCGCGTGCTTCTAGACAGAACCCTTCTTTGGGCCCGAGAAAATCTCGAACGGCATTTTGGTTCGGTCTTCGCGACAGGCGATGCTGAATGCGGCGGCACTTGATGAAGTCGAGTGAGTCCATGCCACTCCATGGTGCCCAAGGTGTTCCCCGTGATCGTCACACGTCGTACAGAAATAACCACGAACAAGCTTTGCAGGCTTGCAACCGTCCTGCCATACACGGCAGTACACGAGGTGACCTTAGTCCGTGCACGAATCACGCCGGAGCCTTACCATGGTCGGTCGACTCTTCGTAACATTGCATCATACACCTCAGTCCTCAGTGGGCACATGCTTTGCACCAAGCGCAAATGCCTCAAGTGGCCGGATAGAGAAGTTTATTGTTAGGTAGCTTGTTTACCATCACGAAAAAAAATCGAGTGCTAGGCATTGATCTCAGAGACTGCAGCGCAATAGATGCTTGTCCCAACAGTTGCCCACGTCAGATGATAAAGTTTGGTTCGCTGGCTGGGGGACACTGCAAGAAGCCGTCTTATTCATCCAGCGCGGGCTGGGATGCATCAAGAAGGCAGGTTTTCGTATTCACGCCAACAGCTTACCACGCACTATCCCAGCAAGCCTTATGCAGCCCGCCAACATCCGGACAGGCCATTGGCTTCCAAGGCCATAGTTTCCCCGTTGCTAGGACGAAATTGGCCAATCTAGGACGAGTTTGGCCTATCGCATGTAGACTAGACCTGCATTATGGTTTCCTCTTCCAGCGAGCCTCAACCATCCTTGAACGTGCGACCCACTGTTACGAGAAATACCCACATGGAGAGCAGGCCGAGGGTGACCGCCGACTTGGATGGACGTCTTTGGTTGATGGCCCTTGGCGTATGCAACCTTGCCGTTGCCCATGCAATGGATCGACCTAAGCCTGGAGGCTGGTTGCGGGATAGGTGCATGTCCACAGTGAGCGTATTAATATCGCCTTGCCCTCGCCTCCTCTGGCTTCCCTCATCCACAGTACATCTCCATCGCTGAACATCAGAAGTAACTCTCTCGCTACGGTTACTACTGCATCTTCGATCGTACTTGGTCATTAATATCAACAACTTCCATCGCTACCACCCAACACCACTCGTTGCCAATATGATGAAGGTCTACGCCCTTGCTCTTGCAGCTTCTGCTGCCGCCGTGCCCATGGCCGGTGACTACGAGCACAACGACTACCCAGTCTCCGTATGTTGCTTTATTCCCTCACACCGAATAGATGGACTAACATCACATAGACACCCGAGTATCCCGCTTACGAGGCTCATACTCCCACGCCCGAGTATCCGTCTTATGCCACCTCGACTCCGTGCCCCGAGGAGGAGTCCAGCACTGTGCCATCGTACCCGGTTTACACTCCTAGTTCAAAGATGCCCGAGTACCCGGTTCACACCCCGAGCAGCGTGGTTCCTCCCTACCCAATTTACACGCCATCCAGCGAGGCTCCTCACTACCCCATCTACTCCTCATCTGCTCCTCCTCACTACCCCATCTACTCATCTGCTCCTCCTCACTACCCTGTATGGACTCCTTCCAGCGCCCCGGCCTACCCAGTTTGGACCCCTACTCCTTCTTCCAGCCCTTGTGAGGAGACCATCACCGTCACCAGCACGATCCACAAGCCCAAGCCGTCTGCTCCTCCTGCTGAGAGCCATCCCGCACCGCCAGCTGAGACTCACCCGGCACCGCCAGCGTACACTCCCGTTCCACCGCCAGCATACACTCCCGTTCCCCTTCCTTCGGCTTCCATGCCTGCGCCTCCTCCTGCGCACAACGTGACCTACAGCGTTCCCCCTCCCCCAGCTCAGGAGACTCACCCGGCACCGCCGCCAGCGTACACTCCTGTTCCTCTGCCATCGCCATCCACCCCTGCACCAGCCCAGAGCAAGCCCGCTCCTCCTCCTGCTTCGGTGCCCGCGCCCCCGGCCTACACTGCGGTTCCTCCTCCCGCACCTCCCGCCTCTCACCCGGCCCCTCCTGCGTCCGTCCCGGCCCCGCCCGCTTCAGCGCCTCCTTCGTACCCCACTGCCCCTGTTGCCTCTGGAACACCCGTCAAACCTCCTACGGCCACTACCTCTGCTCCCGCTCAGTTCACTGGCGCCGCAGTTGCCAACAACCCCATGGTCGCTTTCGTCGCCGGAGCCATGGCTTTCGCCGCCATGTTCTAAGCAGCTCGCTGGCTCTACTCTGTATATTTTCACGCCCCTCCTTAAGCGACACAGGCTTCTTTTTATGACCCACGACCAACGAGATTTAAACTAGATGGATGGGTTGGTACACTCCTTGCATGGTATAAACTGTATTATTTTTTGAATATTTTTTAATCTTCTTGGTGGGTGAGTTCGATGGGTTGAAGAACGCTTGATGGGGACGGCAGATGCATTGAAAGATGTGGTCTAGGTTTGGTGTATCGCAGTGCAAGGAGGAATGGATAATGTCTTTTATCGAAGATTGGGTATGTAGCTCAGATAGCTAGACAAGGATAAATGAAGACGAGTACTTCCGAAAGCTTTGTTTCTGTCTTTTCGCATGTTCATCCCGTTCATAGTGTGTGCCTTGCTGATCGCATTAGACGATCGTCGCGGCACTAACGATAATACTTGAGACTGACCGTGAGAAGTCGCTGCATCGTAAAAGTACATCGTGTGTACTTTCAACGTGCTAATAATTTCTTCAGGTGTTTCGAAACGTTGTCGAAATTAGACAGCTTGTACGTTCGGTGTTGGTAGGCCTTGTACGATCGTACGGGTGAATAACAACAACGAGGTTCTTCTGGTGACTGGTATTGGTATTGATTGATCCATGAATGTGGGTGCTACGAAGGTATACCTGAGCGCAACGCAAGTCGGGCTGAAGTAGGATCGAAGAAGGATCGAGTCAGCTCGTCGGTCAGTGTTGAGCAGACGACGTCGCTACCGATACTCACGATCCGACATTCGGACAAGCTATTTCATTTGGAGAACGCTATAGACCCTTTGTGCCCCTCTTCATACCATGTCAAACTCGTGTATCGCGATAAATTGAATCCTTCGCATCAACTTCGATCCCCGAAACCAACATAGCATAGCTTGATGGCCTACCTGATCATCGACAACCCTGATGGTCTGATAGCCAACCTGATCATTGGCAACTCTGGTCATATAATTGCATGATCGACATCAATCTGCCGGAGGAAGAGCAGTACAAGAACGAACCATCATCTCCCATTGCTTAGCTCAAGAGATCCGTCGATCGTGATAACGCCTCCCCTCTATTGAGCTCATCGTAGATTTGGACAGGCACGACACTTCCCGAATAGTTCTTAGACAGCACTGCAGAGTAGACAATCGCCTCGATTTGATGATTCTGAAATCGTCGCGATCATCCTTCATTGCCACCATCATCCTTCATCACCACCTTCATCGCTATCAACCATTGCCATCAACCATTGCCATCACCTATCGCCATCATCACCTATCGCCATCATCACCTATCGCGAAGCATCGCCCGTTGCGAAGCACCTCAAGCTCGACATCTCCCGCAATCATGGCCGATAAACAGAACCCAAACGCCATCTCGGAACCCTCAAGTGGTTCGCGATCAAAGCTTCTATCATCGAACTTCAAGAACTTCCTTAACAAACCAGCCATCACGCATCCTCGGAAAGCATTGACGGTGCAGCTGCATAACGCTGAGCAGAAAAGTGATACAAAGCATCAGCAGGCAGTTAACGCGGAATCGATGGGGAAGAGGGATGAAGCGGCTGGGAAGTGGGGGTGTGCATGATTGACTAGAGGCTGCGGGAGGAGATTAGAAACGATCGATCATCAATGAGATGGCCGTGATCGATACACGTGGATATGCAATCGATCCACATGAATATGTGATCGGTCTACGTAGGCATGTGAGGGATCCACGCCTCGACGTGATCGATCCGCGGAAGAACACGAGGATATTTTTCAGCTCGCTCGACGTCCATCGCACGGAGAATGAACGGAAAGCAAATAAATCAAATTTTCAAATATCGTTGGGGGAAATTCAGAACTTTTCACAGCCCTGGCTGAGATGGGTGGACGCGTTCGATGGGATAAACTTGATGGGGAACTCGACGGGATGCGCTCAATGGGATGAGATGAGATAAGCTCAATGAGACCGGAAAAATGGTCAAACTTTTTGCAATCCCAGTTCAAACAAGGTCGACAGGATCCGTTCGGTAGATAGTGTTCAGCGGATCGCGTTCGATGGGATCCGTTCAGTGGAAGGTGTTCAGTGAATAACATTCGATGGGATGGGCTTAACGGGATGAACTCGACGGGACAGTTTCGACGGGATGTTTCCATAGGATCATTTCGATGGGATGAGATCCACTTGAATAAACAGGAAGGCCTATGCCTAGGTATGCTTCAGGCGCTTGAACCTTCGAAATGATGCTCGTTGTTGGAACGCTTGCAGCTTTCTTAATCCCTCAGGTCTCTTGCATGTCGATATCCGCGGAGGCTGCCTTAGTCGTTGCAACTCAGCTCTCAGCCGACCGACTCCTCAAGTATCTCAAGCTTCTCTGATATGTTGTCGTAATGTCGCAGTAAGTCTTCGACGGGGCCGTATTGCGCCAATGCACTCCAACGCTTCCAACCCGCGACAAAAACGTTCTTGCTGACGATGCCTTGCTGCGTCTGGTCCTTGTTGTACAGTAACTGGATCATCAATGATGATAGCTTCATGTCGCGCTGCTCATCGGAACCGCTCAAAGCCTTTCATTCTTCTCTGTCCTGCTAACTAAATGCATTGTGGCCATCGCGAAAAACCGAGACCTTATTTGATAAAGTATCTCTAACTGCATCGCGCTGGAACTGCAAAAGAAGCCATAATGCTAGGGCAGAGGTGTGGAACGTCGCTGATACGGGATGACAGTCATGGCGGTCTTCACGCGAGTTGAGTTGGGCGACTTGATGAGTCGATGCGCTTGACACGAGATGCACTGAACGTTTTGAGACTTGTAGTCGACCGCTTTGCTTGTGTACATAGCAACGACCCATCAAACTCAAGACAACTGACTACCTCCAGGCTCCACTATAACGCTACAAGTAGTCTCTTGTAGTAGACTGAGGTTAAACAGAGTGAATTGTAGCAACTAGCCGTATGCGTGGGCAAAAGCTGTCACTCTTACGAATCAATGCAACATCTGGTGCTTTCGTAGCTAAGAGATGCTAAAACATAGAAGGATTCAGAATCCTCGCGCACACGACTCACAAACTCTCATCTCTTTCGGGGCGTTTCCAATTCGTCGTTCGCGGGTAGTAGGTCAAGCCCAATGAACTGAGAGACATTTTTGAAGGAGTTGAAAGTGATACATATTGATGTTGTGCAGTTGAATGAAGGAGAGTAGAGATGAGTTTAGGGATTGACTTCCAAGAGAATAAAGCACACATCTCCTAAACGATGGGTTCGTAATGTTTGAGCGTTGGCTGTTCACGCGAGTGCCGTTGATGGGTGGAGTGAGCGGTGTTTAATGTCATGATACGTGTACATGAAAGACTGAGAGTTGATTAGACCATCATCATATGGCATCCCATCCTGTAAGCTAGATGCTTTGATGTGGCTCGGATCATATAAACGAGATACCTCTTCAGGTCGCACTTTGGACGTCAGCCAGTGCAGCCTTTCATTGAGTCCTGAATCCAGCTCATACACTAGATTCGATACGCAGGTCGGCTCTGACATGCATCCGTCGCCCGCCTGTCGAGACTATACATCAATCTGCTCATTGGGGCCGTATAAGTCTCTCCCCCCCCTCTTCCTCTTACATCCGCAACCAATGCATCGTAGCCGTATTAGCCGCAAGCCATCTGCAGCCTTAGCTGAGCCGGCAGTGAAGTCCAGCCTTGTGGTGGAAGTGGTGGTGGTCCGGCAGAAGATAGTCACCGAGAGTGACATGCGGCTACGCTAGTTTAGGCTAGTTGTCAGGCGTCCAGGAATAGCAACAGCTGCAGATGACGAGCTAGAGGTCAGCATGAATGGCCTGGGCGGACAGAAAGGGTTGTGTGCGTTCGCCGGGTGTCTGCGGGTCGGTGAGGCTTGGGATGGATGTAGATATGGGGGAATGCTGCAATTGTGGTGTTCATGGCCTGGTTGAAGGCATACATAGGCCGCCGTTGATCAACGATCATTTGTACTGTCCAACAAACTGCAATTAAAGCCGTGTCGGACATTGTCCAGACGGCAAGGCTAACACGGCGTGGTTACGCTAGCAAAGGACTCCACCGGGCCTTATTGTTGCGGCGACTCGTAGACTCGTACAACAGACGGGTGGGATCGCGTATCTAGCACACAATCAATGCCTTGTGTACCGGGGTGTAAAGTGCTGAGCAAGGCGACCAAATGAAAGTTCAATGCAACTGGAGGTGTGGTGTAGAAATAAGCTGCAAGAGGTGCTACCAATCCAGGTACGCGCAGGGCACTGCCACCGCCGCTTGATATCAGCAACTCCTTCCGGTGTCCTACTGCAGACGCAGTCGTCTAGCTCGAGGTTCAGCTCCCCTGCACGTGCGGCTGGACTGATGGGGGAAGCGCAAAAGTAGACGGTGGGCTGTTACTTGAGGCAGGCGTGTCCGACGATGCGTAATGCCGTCGAACACAGGTAGACGCGCCTTTTGCGATTGAGATTGAGCATAGTACGGCGCACGGTAGGCCACTTGAGGTCATCTGTTGGTCGCGCTCGCTGTTGCTGTCGTTATTCTTAGCTGGCCCTCATTGCAGCGCTGTCTCCGCCCCGCCCTCTCCATCCTGCAGCTCCACGCCCTCCCGAACCTGCGATGCCTTCGATATTCTCCAAGAAGTCGAATCGCTCGCACCCGTCCGCCGACTCGACTCCAGGCCAGCTGTCGCCGAATCCGTCTGGTGAGTGAGGGCGTGCGTCCAATCGAGTGCGCGTGCGGCTGACCAACAAGCGCTGGCAGTAAACAACGACGGCGCGCAGCGATACCAGCCCGTAGAAGGCCAGCAGAGCGTTCCACAGGGCCAGCGTCACTCGCAGCAGGTTCCCCAGGGCGTTTCCCAGGCGCAGTACCAGCAGTCGTTCCCCACGCGCACCACCAGCGTCAACCGCCTGAGTGCGCATCTCGACCAGGCCGCCCAGAGCTACCAGCAGCAGCCAGGCGCCCCTCAGCTGTCGCCCGCGCTCGATCAGACCCGCCAGAGCGCCTACCAGCCTCAATCACCCCCGCCCGTAATCCAGGAACAGAAGAAGTCGCTGCGCAGCCGCATCGCCGCCGGGCTGTCAGGCCACAACAAGGACGACGACGCCTCGAAGCAGGCCGGCAAGAACGGAGTCGGACGCCGCCAGTCTGTCCGGAAGAGCGACCCCAGGCTTGCAGAGCAGCAGGCCCAGGAGAACCAGCGTGTCCAGGCGCAACAGCAGTGGCACCAGGGCTCCAGCTTGCATCTGCCCTCGTCGACCGAGCAGGACGAGGACAACCTCGACCCATTCCTGCAGCAGGACGACCACCCTGAAGTGCCGCCCAAGGACTACCCGCAGCATCCCCAACACCCGCAGCAGCAGCAGTTCGTCGCCAACCCTCAGCAGCAGCAGTATCGGCCCCCACTCGACAGGGTGAGCACTGAGGGGAGCTATCGAACCCAAGGCGGGGTATCGCAATACAGCCCCGACCACCACCAGGGTCAGGGATTGCAGCCACAACAACAACCAGGCCAGCAGCAGCAGTACCAGAGCTACCAGCCTGCCGCTCAGACGTCGCAGAATCCCAACGAATATCAGGCCTTCAACCCCCAAAATTCGCCAAGCCCGCTGCTGGTGAACCAGGCGCATGGTCAATCTTCCAACAGTGCACCACAACAGCAACAGGTCTACTATCAGCAGCAGGAGCAAAACCCTCAGCAAGCGCAGGGACATTCGCCGCAGGACCATCCGCAGCAGGGAGCACACTACCAGCAGCAACATTTCGCGCCGCCGTCTCAGCCTCAGCCGCACCCCACCCAGGAACTGCAACACCAGATCGGCCGAACATCAGCCCAGCAACCTCCTGAGCTTCAACACCCCCAGGCCATCCGTGCCCCTCTTCAGCTCTTGCAGAACCAGCAGATTGACGCGCAGCAGTCACAGCAGCTTCGACCCCCGTCCTCGCACCAGCTTGGCCCTCCGTCACCTCTCCAGAACCCACCCTACATCCCGTACGATACCCAGCCAGGACAACAGCACACGACGCACTCGTCCGACCCCTCGCTAGCGAACACGACGCCCCCACGAAAGTCGCAGGACAGCATGCCGCCCAGCGCGAACAGCGGCAGGAACACGCTGAGGAAGGTCGTCGATGGCCAGCAGCCGGGAGCACCGTCTCGCGAAACTTCTCTCCTGCAACAAACCTCAAGTCAAGGTCAGCCACTTGGACAACCGGCTGTATCGCCGGGACTAGCAATATTCGACGCTAACGTCGTTCCAACAGCTTCGCAAGGTCAGCCTTATCGCGGCGAAAAGGGACAAGCACAGCAAGGAGGAGAGATGGGCCGAGCGACACCTCCACCACGGCCCTCCGTCGCAGATATGTCGGAGGAGGACTTTGAAAAGATGATTAAGGAACATGAGGTGTTGCGTGAGTACATCTCAACAGTCTACGTTGTGTAAATCTGACATTTCCAGGTGAAAAATACCAAAAGGTAAAGCGATACTTCTTTGAACAACAGACACAAGTGCACCAGCTCCAAAACACTCTTGCAAACCAGCGCCTATCATTGTCGCGGACATCATGGGACGACAGCGAGTACGGGACCCGTTTCAACCGGCTGGACGGACTGATAGCGCAACTGTCGTTTTCGGTCCGCAAAGACTGGAAGGTGATACCGCAATTCTTACACCCTGTAGTGAACAAGACAGCAGTAGAGACCGGCAAGCAAGAAATGACTGCGGTTGGCCGTGCATTCATATCACATTGGCTGGTAGAGAACATTTTCGAAAAGTATTTCCATCCCGACCTGGAGCCTGGGTTTTCGACGCAGCTACAGATGATCGTCTCAAATATACGAAAGTTCTCGCCGCCTTCCCACAGCCCCGAGGATGAAGACTCGCTTGCGGCGAAGATTATCAACTGGCGGTTGGCGACATTAGAGGGTCTTGCAGAAACACTCAGAGCACCTCAGGCTGCGAAGTACCGACAGGAGCTGATTGATACATTGAACGAGAAACTTATTGCGTCGCTACAGATGCACATGAACGATCCTGCACCGGCAGATCTCAACGGTGGCGTGCCCATGATTATCGAACTAGCTATCAGCGTCGCACAGCATTTGCCATTAGAAAGCAGAGAGGTGCACATTGAGTACTTTCCGCCCGGACACGGCATTGTACCTGAATTCATGAAGCTGGAAAGTGGCATTCCAGCTCTGACTGCACCGATATTAGAAGCAGACGAAGCGGACCGGGCGTCTGTTAGGAGTAGTGCTCGATCGGACGTCGACAACGCCTCCCTCGCCGAGCAAGAACAGCTGGCAGCTCAGGCAGCGCCCAAAGAGGAGAAGAAGCGTGGCGTGTTTGGCTTTGGTGGTGGATCGAAGAAGCCCACAACTGCTCCTGCCTCGCTGGGCAAGCGGGAGTCCACGCTCGGTGCCGGTGGTAGCCAGCAAAGTCTGACACCAAACCCACCTGGCAGCTCTCATGGGCCCAAGGATGAAGTTCCAGTTCAACGCGTGCGCATGGCAGTTGGTTTCGCAGTACAAATCCGCGGGAAGAGCATTTTGATGAAAGCGCCTGTGTACAGCACTTGAGCGCGCGATGATACTTGATGTGTTGGATATGAGCGATTTACGAGCGAGCGATGGTCAATAGGGTTCTGTTCTACAGCTTCTGGATATACCACTTGGGTACAGGTGCGGGTTAAGAAGTCTTCAAAATGTGTATACCCCCTGGGGTTTTTGGGTACTGAAGCGTTTGTTGTGCATACCGATACCCTCGCTGTTTCTACGGTTAGATAATGGAATTTATTTCTTGAATCATCTCATCGATTTAGATTTCATGCGCAACATGTGAAAGCGGCCCTCAGGCATTCACACTCTCGCTCTTCTCGGAGCTGCGTGCGATGTCATTGGTCAGAATGTCTCAATTCCGCGTTGTTTACGCTCCCACAACACCACCCCAAGCCCCGCAACCACCTCCGAAGGAATTCAATAAGATGGAGAACGCAGACGTGTCGCCGCTATACAAGTGTATGTACGCTCTGTAACATCACCCACTTCACTGACAAGTCCCAGCGACATCACTATCCGTTCCATCGCCGACTGCATCACACATCGCCTGCCTCGCTGGCGCACGCCTTCAAATACGATGCCTGACCACGTTCGAAATCATAAGAAGCATAGCGATACCTAACAGTCACGACTTACGTAATTCTCGCCTCGCATGGTCTCCACGATCTAGCCCGCTCAACGCACACGACAACGACGAGTCGACACCTCCGCGCCACTCGCATGCGTTGCGCTCGAATCGCATACTCATCTTCGACGATGAAACCACACGCGCATACGATCTCCGAGATGAGAAGTGGAGCGCGGTAATAAGTAATGGCTCAGGTGGCATGGGGAAGAATGTGCATGTTGAGTTTGGCGCGACGGAGGATGAGTTGCTTGTGTGGAGCGACTTTGCGGCGTGCTTGAAGGTCTGGTGTCTGAGGACTGGGCGCGCGGTTGAAATAAGAGATCCAAAGTTCCCGGGTAAAGAGAACAGAGGCTGGGCGTATCGACCGTCCGAGTCTCCAAGACATGGCAGAGGACAAGTCATGGCGCTGCTATGTCGCACTTCCGGAGTCGACGTCCTCCTCCTTCTCTCCGCACAAACATACACCATCCTCTCGCGCGTCGAGATCCCCACAATCGACGCAGCCAACCTCAAATGGAGCCGCGACGGCCGCTGGCTCGCAATCTGGGACGCCCCCTCCACCGGCTACCATCTCCACATCTACACCGCCGACGGCAACCTCTACCGCACCATCACCCGCGAACCCTCCGATGATCTCGACGCCTGGGGCATCGAAGGCCTCGGCATCAAATCCGTCGAATGGCTCCCAGGTAATGAAAAACTCGCAGTCGGCGGCTGGGACCGACGCGTCCGCATCCTGTCCACCCGCACTTTCGCTCCTGTCGTGTTTCTAGACCACACACCCATAATACACGTCCCGGATGCCCCCGTGTACACCGAGCACATCGACGGCCAGGGAAATAGGAGTTACATGACCACCCCACAACCCGCCACGCCGCCCAAACCCCCCCTCGAGAAAAATGAATCAGCGCTGATGAAGCAGGGCATCAGCTTGTTGACGTTCAACGCCGATGCTACGCTGTGCGCAACGAGAGATGACGCATCGCCCAGTACGGTGTGGATATGGGATTTGCGCACTTTGAAACCGCGGATGATTGTTATTCAATATGCGCCGATCAGGGCGCTGCTGTGGCATCCGCAGGATCCGGAGCGGTTGGTCATACAAACAACACACGACGCGCCGGCGGTGTACATGTATACTGCAACCGACTCCTCTCCGCCAGCGATTCTCGACCTCGAAAACCACATTTCTAAACCAGCGGCGTCGGTGCCGGCGAGATGGCATGTATCCTGGCTCCCTTCCCCGACCCCATCCCTCTCGTCATCAAAAGAGGAAAGGAAACCGCTCTTCCTCCTCGCCCACGCACAATCCTGCATCCTCGTCTGGCCCGTCGGCAGAGACAAGATTCTGCGCTTCGAAGCAGCGAATGGCGAGGAGAGCGATGACAGTTTGTTTGAGATATTGACGGGCAGGAGGGAGGCGCCGCGGATTGGGGAATATGAAGAGGGGGATGCTGGGCAAGGGTTGGATGATACTTTTCGTGGGAAGGGTGGGAGGAGAGAGGTAGAAGTAGGTGGGGGACTGGGGGAGAGCGGGATGAGTGAGATGTTTTGACGATATACCCGTTTAAGATTGTGATTTGCGGAGCTATACCGTTGAGGAGTTATGCAACACAGCACAGGAAATACTAATACGTCTGTTCAACACGCAACAGGCTATCGCCATTCCCGCTATCTCGTCCCCGTCACAGCCTGGAGATGTACACATCGTCACCACACTCACACCCTGCACCCAACGATGCCGCGCATACCTCATGGAAAGCGTGACCTGCACAGCACGCATCTGCCAGACATACATACACGTCGAAGAAGAAGAACGTCAACGGCACCAACACACCTTCTCAAACTACACCCGGTCCCATCACCTACCTCCAGCAGCCCTTCATAGTGGCTTTTGCTATACTGAAAATACACCCGCCCCACCTCCCCTCCCCCATCTCAATCGCAACTCAGTGATGCTGCGTGTACCCCCAGGCTATATAGCGAGCGCGAGGACGGGCCTGATCTCTAGCGCGCTGAACAGCACAGCATGCTGCGATGTATGTGTATGTGCATGTGTATGCGAGCGGGGCGCTGGATGCGAGGTTTTTTATGGTTGGTGGTTGGGAGGAAGTGTGGAGGAGGCGTGGATGTGAGGGATTTGGACAGACAGATTTGGCGTGCTGGTGACGATTTCCCAGTACCATCATGGGTGCAGCGGAAAGACGGGGCTATGGGGATTGGCGGGAGCGCTGTAGAGGGGATGGGGGCGGAAAGTGTTGAAGGTGATGGCGTTACGGTATATTGCGCGTGAATGGCGGGATGGAAGGCCTTGAAAGTATTCGAAATAGTGTGATGAGTACGGGTACGAAGTATTGCTGAGGTTTCGTGATTTCATTCGATTGGGTCGTGGGTCGTGAGTCTATGCGGTCTGTCTATGTCTTCTTCCTCCTCGGCTTGAGGGGGCGGCGTGTGCGGCCGGCGATGAGATGCACATGCCTTCTCCATACGCATTCTGGGTCTGTCGCTGAGCGTCTATCCTCTATGGCGACATGTGTTACCCACACGACACAGACATCTTCAACTGCTCATATTCCATCTCTTCTGCTCGGCGCCTTGTGTGCCGGATTCTTCGGGTCTTCTTCTACTCCACGCAGGCCTTTCGATGCAAGCGGTCCATCATCTAGTCTTCTCTCGCTCCATAAATGCATTCGATCGGCGCAGCCCGGTCCGTCCACGATGATCGTCTCGATATTCCATCACGCCATCACATCCACTCCTTCATCCATACGTCGTGTTACTATTCCCGCTGCCACTTATTAGCCCTCATTCTCCCCTTCTTTCCACAACAACTTACCTAGGACTTATCGGCGCATGTGCCAAATCCCCCCCTCCACCTCGCCCCCCACTCCTTCCAGGCGGATACAGATACCCTCCTCCCGTCCGCTTACTCATCTCATGCCAATGCCTCTCTCGTACCTCCCGCATGTACGCATCCTGCTCGGGCCGCCGCTTCGCCCACTTGGTCTCGTCCGACGGCTCGTAGTAGAAGCGGAACATGGCGTAGCCACAGCAGATTGCGAAGCCGCCACCGAGCATGACGAGCAGGATGATGGCCCAGGGGGGGATAACGAAGCCCATGTTGTCGCGCTTGTAGAGTGTGGTCGCCTTGAGGAGCGTAGTGGGATGGTGGGGGGTGTACATTTTTGCTGGATGGGTATGGGTGATTGTTTGTGGGTGGTACAGAGATTATGGTGATGTTTATTGCACGTGGGCTGTATTTGTGTGCGGGTTGCAGAAGTTTTGCGTGTAGTTGGTTGCTCAGGCAGATATAAGTGAGAAGCCCAAGAAATGCGCAGCACCTTCGTAAGCACTTCCAAGGCTGTCAGCGGGAGCTCGCGGAGTGGGCGGATGAGGAATGTTAGTGTTGGACGGGATGTGACAGCGATGGACCTTGACGCAGGGAAAAATGAGGTGAAAGGAAAGTGAACAAGACAAGACAAGTGAATGCTCAATATTTGTCGCTCGCAAACAGAACAACAAACGGCATGGTGTTGCTTGCTGGCTTTTTTGTATCCTTCATGGCGCTTTTCTACGCACTTCCCGATCCGGTCAGACGTTTCGTGCGGCATCTTACCCATCGCAGACCGGCCTCTCTGATCGCGCACACTCCATTGGCTGATATCACCTTTCCCGTGTAGGTTGCCGTAAATAACAGCCTGCACCCTGCCCGTTTGGGGTCCAGGAACGCGTCAGTCTGCAACTCGGTGCTCTTGGTGATGATACCCGCTACGATCCGGCGTGGCTGAGCCTGTCAACAAACTCGGGACCAAGCTTGTCCCGTTCCAGCGGAACTGACGGACTGTGGAGGCGCAGTGTGTTCATAGGCTGGCCATTCGTCTTGGTCTCAGGGGCCGTCTTGGTTGCACAGTCGGAGGTCTTGGGGGCTGGTGAAGGAGATGCGTTTGGTGTGGTTGCGATGCTGACGCGTCATCTCAACGCCAAGAGGAATGCGCCTTGCAAGGAACGCCGCGGATGAGGATGATCAACCATGTGCCGGACCATGTCGACGATAATCTTATAAGTGTGCCTTATCCGGATGAGAATTTGGAGGTGATGGCAGTTTCATCGTCCGATCAGCCGGGAAGGTCCGTGAATACATATGATCCCAGCGGGCCCGGACTTTCACACGGACAAATGTCGAACAGGTGCATCAGCGCCAAGCACTACCTTTTTACAACGTCATTCCTAGGTCTGGAGGTTGAGACGGGTCGTCGGTGTCTTCATACTGGAACGATAGTGCAATCGACATGATGTATCCTTACAGCTATTAAAACAGCATCAGCATAGCGAACAACTTCACGCATCCGACCTTCTCATACGGGTCACGGGAAAGAATTCAATTTGAACGGCTCCGCTACTGAAATCGTACATAATCAAAGAAGCATCCAAGGATACCACCCAGTCCAGCTACAAGTGTAAGCGCTACCGACGACTTGGTCATTATACTTCGCGATATGAGAAAGACACTACTAGGATCCGACACGATATCAGATGACCCATGTGCTTATCCAGGAACAACAAACAACGCAGCGCCTGTGCCCATCTTGCAACAGGCTGCGCTGCATACCGTCCCGGGATAGTCCTCCGTACTGTCTCAAGCAAGGCAATGGTACAAGCTTGGGAATATCGGATGGACGGAATCTATCTACGCCCAGAATCGAGTATTTTGGATATAGTCTGATATTGCTTGATTCACAAATCGCCTATGTCGAGCTTTTAACATCTCAAGCTGCTTAGCGGTGAAGCAAATCGGCTACGCGGATGTGGTGTCACTGACAATATGGAATAGAACTTGCCTCTCTCTTTAAGAGAAGTTGTCCCAAATAAGAGTAAGTCCTTTTTGCAACGGCAAGACGAACCGACAATTCCAACGAAAGACAACACACTGGCAAGATACATCGACTTGGAAAACACCATGTTTAAATATCTACATCAGAACAGAAGTCATCTCTATATACAAAGTCAACCATATCCTCCCGACGCTCAGCATGCCAAACCATCCCATCCTACAGCCAACTCCACCACCCGACCCATCTAAGCAAAGTCCCTCGCATGCTCGCGCTCATCCCTCTTTTTCAAGCTCGCGACCGCCGGCCCGGGGACAGGGTAGCTAGTAAAGCTCCTGAAGACATTAAACATGATCCCCGGATCCGTCGCCGTGTAAAGGCTCGTTCCAACAACACCACCACTGGGCTTCACAGTCCCACTTCCAGACACCACAATGTTGATGCACTGGGGATACGCCTGCGCACCGTTCTGCTGGCCCGCAGCGTGCAGCGCAATGATCTCGTGGCGCAGCACGTAGTTGCCCGGCGCGAGGTTGGGGATCGTCAGGTCCCAGCTAAAGTTGTTCTTGATCAGGTCGTCAGTCGCCCAGGTGCCTGGGTTGGAGCCGGATTTCCACGCCGACGAGGCGATCTTGGTCCATTGCAGGGTGGCTGGGTTGGCGCTGCTGAAGTCACCGGACACGGGCGCGATGTATTCTTGTACGGGGCCGACGTGGCTGACGGGCCAGGTGTCCTGCGAAGGGGGGTTAGTTGGATATGGGATGGGAGGGGATGGGAAGACGAACCCATTTGAAGGTGACTTTGCTTCCGGGCTTGACAGGCACGGAGGCGCCGTTGCTCTTGCCCTGCTTGTGGCACACGACATCAGTCTTGCCGAAGCTGTCGGGGCTCACGAAGCCGTTGTCGAGGTTGTCTGCCTGCCATCCGACGGTGGCGGGGATGGGGTTCTGGTACTTGAGAGCAGCGTTCCAGCCCTGGTACTCTTTGCCATCAGCGATGACTTTGTCGACATGGCCGTGGGCAGCGACGAGCGCTGGGAGAGCGATGGCTGCAATGAAGGACTTCATGATTGGAAGAAGAGAGCGAGAATGGAGGAGTGGGATTGGTCAGTGGATGCTTGCTGCTTGTTCTGATATCCTGTCGAGCTGATCTTAACAGACGGGTTCTATGTCGCTCTATATACTTTTCTCCCTTCAGCAGTCGTCGCCCTAAACTCTAACCTCCTGCACCCCATTTTCTTCATCTATCGATTAATCTATGTCGTCTCCTCGACCTGGTAATTTCTCGCTGCACGCTACTGGCCTGCATACTTGCTTTGTTGCCTCTCCATCACGAAGCGAGGTGTTGCAGTGTCACCCGCACGTTCACGTGGCGCTGCCATTGGTCCGCTCCAGTGGCGATTTAATCTACACAGATTGGTGCTGCGGCAGTGAAACGGTAGTCAACCCGGCTACCATATCGGACCTTTTAGTGCCCAGGATGCCACTCGGTACTCGGCGCAATCGCACAAGCTTGGGAGCGAGTCTCGATGGGCTTGAGTGTGGCGCGGAGACGACGTGAAGGGCTCCACACCACCTGTAGTCTGTTTGATGGCAGCTGTGCCGATCAAGCCAACATTGCGCAGAAACACCGGTGGTTGAAATTGCACGCGAAACCGTCTGGCTTACGCTAGATCCTCACCACCACTCTCATTCCAACACACAACTCTACATGCAATCCAGCTTGCAACGTCTTATTCCCAGCACCCACGTTCTTCGGCTCCAGATTCACACTGCCAGTGTCGTCATCATGTCGCACAGTCTCGTGGCCGGGTCAATCAAAATATTAATTGCACCCACGGACCGCGGTACCGAATTTTAGCGCCTCGAACACCCAAAACGAGGCTGAGAGCTGGGGATGTGTGCTTCCGCCCGTCTTGGGACGAGGGGCGTGCACGTCGAGATTTACAAAATAGGTAGTATAGGAATTGAAAGCGGATTAGACGTGTGGTCAGGGCGTGAGCGTGTGGTGTTGGAGTATGGTGCGACGAGGAGTCGAGTCACTGCGACCACGACGGAATGGGACCAGGGTGTAACATCAGGGCTATACCGAGAGTTCTTCCGTTGTACCTGACAAGCCGGAGTCCTGCAGGTTGGTGGGAAGTATCCATCCGCAGCTCATCCCGGAGCCTGGAGGTATACACAGAGCAATGCTGTTGCGGCCGAAGTCGAACGAGCCCGTGTATAGCTTCGGGCTCTTCGAAGCCCCTAGTACTTTCCGTCCTAGCTGACTAGCTGCAGTATGTTCATAGATGTTTGCGGGCATCGATCGAGATAGCGCCCCATGAGCATCGAGATCGCGTGCACTTCCGCGTGTCTACAGGGCCGTGTATCCTAAATTACATGTATCCAAGAAAAAGTTCCATATACTACAGGTCCATAGGTAGCTCATTCAATACCCCGAAGGCACACACATCTCCCAACATTCGAAACGCAATAGCACCGTGTACACATCCACGCTACGCTATGGTCCTGTTTACTTTCCTTTGTGGACTAGTTGAGAACCTGCAGGACCTACCTCGCAACCCCACTATCACCATACTCAACACGATCTCAAACAATTGAAACCCCACTGCGAAACCCAACCTAACTCAAAGCCCCGTCCCATGGTAAGCACTCTATGCGGCTCTACTCTAGCCTCACCCGCAGCCACGTGGGTACCGGTTTCCAACACCCAACACTAAAAGCACTATATACCGACGAACACCAAGGGTGGCACTACTACACACCATGCGATGCCGATAAACATCCCGCCTATTACCCAATTCTAAAAAGTGACAGTGTATCCTGTATACCTTCATATATCTCTGTGCAAGTATGCAGGAGTATGCTGTAGCTGTGTATCCACCCCGGCTGCTTCGTAAAGTTCCAAATGTGCTGTTAGATCATTGTGTAGGGCCACGGATGTTGTTGTTACGTAGAGACCAACACCAGAAGTAATACCAAAAGCAAGCACGTTGCGTCGTGCCCTGCACGGCATTACAACACCCCGTCCGTGGCGCCACATGGACGCAACGGGCGTATCCGGGTGGCGCCGTAGTCAGGTTAGTCTAGAACTTCTGAGTACGACCGAAGATTGTGGCGCCGAGAGTACTCAACGACACGACATGTGACATGTGCCATGACTTGTGTTGTTGGGAATAGATTGTGAATCGTCCCACATGTAGTAGAAAGAGGAAACTGACAAGCGAAAAGTTACTGGAGTGGTAATGTTCATGAGTTTCATTCACGTATGGGCGTGACTGTTGAGGAAGGGAACGCCAATACCCATGCCACATGCTCTCCTATCCTATCCACTTTTGCGCCGAACCGAAGTAAGAGAAAAAAGCCATGTCTAAAGATATCGTACGGCTCAGAAGAAGAATCAAGAAACTAATCTACATGTCTCGCTATCGCCTCGTCGCCTCAATGGCCTTATCCAACCCAACGATACGCAGACTCTTGCCGCGGCCGAGTTTACCTCGCATCAGGCCAGCGGCGGGAATCAGTGCGTCGTCCCAATGTCTGAAGACAGCCTTCATGTCGCGGGGCACGCCCTCCATGACTACAGTGGTGACGGGCATAAACGGCCGGTCTTCCTCCGAGACGGCGAGGATGCCGTATTCTTGCGCGAACAGGAGAGCGGTGGAGAATGCTTGGCTTTGCGTGCGGGACAAAGCGCCGATGATGCTGGATATTGTGTTAGTAATCGTGATTGTTTGAGGGCCAGAAGGGTTGACTTACATGTACATCTCGAAGAAAGCATCCAGGACGTAGATGCTTTCTGGCTCCAGATCCCGTTGGCAGAATGGCATGATTTCCTTGACGCTCATTGATGCGACTCCCGGTGTTACTGGCGTCTGTGGCCTCTGTTCAGTGTTTGTTCCGCTCCAGCTGGGCCGGCGAAGCGTCGCGAAGAAGGAGCTGCTCACCTGGAGTGCTTGTCCCCACCCGGACGATGTTGAGTTTTGCTCGATCTTGTACAGTCGCGCGCGATACTTCTCGGACGTAGCTTTATAGCGCCAGTGATCGGCTGAGCGTGGAATGGCTGGGCCTTTGCCTTTGTTTGGGAGGACTGGCGGCGGGAAGGCTTCGATAAAGTCTTGTGGCTCATCGCCCTCGTCGATCTCGGTGATGTCACCTGTGGGATTGAGATCCATGCTCATCAAGCGGGCTCCTGCCAGCTCTTCGGGACAGCAACCGCGGCCTTTCCAGACATAAAATCTGCCGTTTGGTGCGGAGATGAGGTAGGGGAACGCCGAGCACAAGCTCTTGAGGGACAGGTCGACTTCGTCAAAGGCAAGGTGGCCGATGTGTCGGCGGCCGCAAAGCATGAACTCTCTCGCAGCTGGCTTCGATCCGCGTCTGGTGATGACAATCCCACCCAGTGCTTCGAAGAAGTTAGGGGGCTCGTGTCCTTGGCGAACAGTAACAAGCCTGCCTTGGTTCTGTTTGGCATGGTTCTTCGCAAAGAGTTGCACATCCTCGATGATGGGTTCTGCAACGCCATTTCCTGCCCAGAGGTACACATCTGTGTGCTTGGCGCCCTTAGAATCACCAAAAACGTGAGTGCAAAGATACAGTGAGTCCTGGAAGAGGATATGCTCCTCTTGCTCCGGAACGGGCGTAAGCTTGCCATCGCCTGTCACTTCATAGATCTGCTTGCGCAGCGTCCGGATCTTGCCAGAGGGCCCAAAGTCAACTGGGGGTGTCTTGAGGATGCGTACAGTGTCGATGGCCTCTGGAAGACGGCCTTCTGTGATGGGCGCATCGTCAAAGAATTCTGCAAACAAGCCATCGTGCTTTGCGGGCGCAGGAGATCCTTTGAATGGCTCAGACTGAGGTCTGCCTCCACTCAACGGGGGCGAGGTAGGATAGTCGTTCGATGGAGTTTGCGGGGTCGACTCGCGTGATCTCGCCGGCAGATAGCTTCCCAGTGTGCTCAGACTGAATCCTAGACCGGTGGGTTTGGGCTTGGCAGGCATAGGTTTCGAAGTTACAGGAGACATGGGCTGGGATTTAGGAGAAGCAATCGACGCCGGCTTAGAGGCGGAAGCAGCCTCGGGTGATCGAACAAGTCCGGCATCCTGCATTGCTGCCTGTTCATCGGCCTTTGTTGGTAGCTTGATTGGAGTCTTCGTCCGTGATGCCAGTGGCGAGGACGATGCTGACTGTCTACCCCATAAAGCTGTCGCACTCTTCACAGAGGCAAAGGACGATCTTTCTGGTGTTGGTTCGTTCTTTACTGGGGCGACTTGAACGTTGGGAGGCGCAATCTCCTTCAGTATCTCTGGCTTAGGACTCTCCACCACTGGCTTGCTTGCATTTGATGGAGTACTCGGCAATGTGCGTGAGAATCTCGATTGGAATGGAGCTGGCGAAGACGCTGCCGAACCCGGTTTAGGTGACTGCGTTGGTGGAGGTGCAGCAGACTTTTGAGGTGTAGCATAGGAGCCAGATACTCTTCTCTCCGATTCCAGCGATGCGGGCTTTTTGGGCACACCTGGTGACGAAATCCGTGGCGAGGCAATGGAATCCGGGCGAGGGGACTTCGTTGCGGCATCCTGAAACCCAGACACTCTATCCATTTCCAACGAGGCTGGCTTCTGGGAAGGCTCCGGCGTGGATTTGCTATATTGTCCCGACGAGATTCGTGCGGACTTTGCCGGCGTGGCTGGCTTTCCGATGATGGATTGTCTACTGGGCGTCTTCGTCAACGGTAGCTCCTCTGAAGGTCCGTTAGTTTTGGAAAGTATGGAGCTAGGAAGAACATGCTCAGGCTTCACCAAAGGAACAGCAGCAACATCTGGAGTCACCTTCTGTGGAACATTCTTCTCCTGCTCGGAAGTGGCCTGCTTGGCAGCTGGTCGCCGCTTCGGTCCCCGCGCTCGGCCTTTGGTCATGTGTTGTAGCTCTGGAGCTGGTCCGGTTTTTCTCTCCTCCTGGACAGGCCTGGACGGTGACTCAGTCCCATCAGCACTTGATGTAGACTTGTTGGTCGTTAGTGAAGGCGGTCCACGAGCAAGTATGCCAGCCAGCGCTGGGTTGAACCGATCAGCTAGCTTGCTGGCCTTGGCCGGTTCCTTGGGTGCGAACAAGGGAGCTGGCTGTATAGGTTTGTCGTCGATGACAGGCTTTATCACACGAAGGCTCTTCTTCCTTGCGAGGGCCTCCGGCGTAGCTTGCTTCGGCTTCTCTAGAGGGGCAGGCTTTGACACACTATCCGCGCGACCAAGAGTGCCCCTCCTGGCAATGGCCTCGGGCGGTGGAGCGGCTTCAGCTGCCGCGTCTGCCTTTTTGAGGACCGAGCCCTCTTCCTGTGCTTTCAATTGCATTGTTGACTTCTTTTTAATCAAGCTCTCTCTGAATTCGTCGCGGCGCACAGTAGGCTTTGGGCCGCCGGTCTGGTTGAGAGCGTTCTTGCCAGTGAGGATGTTCGTTTTGAGCACGTCGGGTGCAACGTAGTTCTTGGTCTCAGCCTTCCTCAACTTGCCGAACACGTTTTGGAACTCCGTCACTTCGCCCTTCTTGGAGCCGTCGTCGATCGGCTGTCTGGGTTTCAGGCCAGCTCGGAAATCCTTTTTGGGAGGGGTTCCCGGCCTGGGTTTTGCGAATGGCTGTGGAGGTCCAGATGCTCTGACAGGCTTTACCTCAGCGGACTCGATCGCAGCTTTCACCGGCGCATCTTCGACCTTGAAGGAATCTCTGGTGGAAGCTACAGGCTCTTCTTTCGCCGGCGCCTCCACCTCCGCGGGCTCCGCCTCTTCAGTCTTGCTGAAAGATGGCTTTGGTGAGGACTGCGACAACTTTTCCACCTCTAGAGGCGCTTCCTTCTTCGGAGTGTCGAACTTGAGAGGGCTCGAAGGCCGCCCAATCTTGTCCAGCTCAGATGATGATTCCTTCTTAGGGATCTCGAATTTGCGAAGGCTTGCGGGCTTCAATTGAATGTCCTTGATGGGCGATGTTCGACCAGAGCCGAATGGCTCCGCAGAGTTGGTTCTGCCGAGATCGACGCTGCTGCGCTGTTGCTTGATGCGATTGATTTCGGCCATCCACGCAGGTTGCGCTGGAGGTGGCTGCTTGAGTTTGGGCGACTCGGGCTTGTTCAGCGCGCTCTCCAGCCAGCTCGACTTGGTAGGACTCCATCGCTTTGAAGGGCTGGGAGGAGACGTTTCGTCGTGAGACTGATCCTTGTCGTGAAATGATGAGGCGACTGACTTGCTCCTGTTATGGCGAGGCAGCGCAGGCTTGACGAACTCTTCCCTAGGCGCTCGGTCGGTCTCCATATTCTTTGTGACTGTAGCATTGCTATGGCTGGAGGACGGGCGAGATGAGGGCTCCATTGAGTTGTCTCTGCTCATTGTAGAGGGTCTTTCGGTTCTTGGTAGGGTACCGTAGCCCGACATGGCACTGCTACGGTTGCTTAGGGTGGAGCCCTGGCGGGTGAGGGTGGGTGGTGTTTGCGTACTCCATCTCTTGGAGACGCTGTCGCTGCGCTTCAGCATGGCACTCTGGACGAAGCCTCCCATGCCTTTGGTGGGCGATGCGGACCGTTCACGCTCGGGCGATATTCTCCCTTGTGTAGGGGACATGGCGAGCGCACGCGACTCTCTGTCTCCAGCGTCTCCCCCAGAGCCCTGCTCAGAGGGCGGCGCAAACTTTTGCGAGTCGAGCATTGGGAGCGGCGACCGCGTCTTTGCCGTGGGGTCTGTGTCTCCCAAGGATATCGATGTGCTCGTCGAGAAGCGGTTGTTCAGCATGGCGCTCCCCCGCACGGAGCCACCACGCGACCCTGGCGAACTCGAGCGCATGCTCTCTGGAGGCGGGCTGTGGATCTCAGGCTCAGCAGTCGAGTCGCGCGACATGCCGGGCAGCTGTCTCCGTCCCGATATCGAGCCGGCATCGGAGGCAGCCTCTTCCTGACTGCGCCTGTACGCGGCCGAGCCAACGCCTCTGTCCGGTGTCTGTTTGAACCACGAGGGGTCCTTGGCGCCCAATGAGGCGGCTATCGATGTTCGCGAGGTGCTGGGCTCGGGCGATGAGGGCTCAGATGTTTTGGTAGGGGATGTGTTGCCAGACCGCTCCGGCGACCGCGAAGCCATTGAGAGCGGGCGCCGCAAGCTGCCGGACTGCGGCCTCTGTTTCCACGAGAGCGTGCCTGAGCGCCCCAATGCTGCCGCGCTGGCCACAGGCTTCTTGGGCTCCGTGTCTTCGAGCGTCATGGGGGCGGGCTCGCTGGTCAGGCGCTGCAGCGACTCTTCGTGGGTGTTGTCTTGGCGGGGCGGGCTCATGACAGGCGTGGGCGTGCTGTGGGCTTTTTCCTGGACGTCTCGAGGGGCGCCCGCGTTGGAGCGAAGCGATTGCGGTGTGGTGGGCTTGTCGGGCGAAATGGAGCGGGCTCGTTCTAGTAGTAAATCCATCAGCGTCTGTCCGGGCTGCCTCTGCTTAGCATCACCAAGCACGTCAACGCACCTGCTCTGCGCGCTAATCGCTCGCTGCGGCCTTGAATCAGGTCCTCTTCCAGCTTCTTCACGCGTTCGGCGTCTTGCTGGTCACGCTCTGCGCCAAGCTCGCGAATCCGCTGCGCGAACTCTTTGGGATTGATCTCGCTATCCATGTCGGGCGAGGAGAAGGAAATGCACGGTTGGTCGACACAGGCCGCTCGGTGCTGCGAGTGTAAATTGGGCAGGTGAAGATGCTCGGCAAAGAATAGTAATCCCGGGCGATTTGCGCTAGCCGTGAAATTGCTTCGAGTATTCAGATGTGCATGCCTGGCCAAGAGTGCGGTCCGCTGCACAAGTGCTTCACGTGAGCTGAAACGTGACGTCGATGGATAAAGAATGAACGGATGGGGGATGCAAGAGAGTGTGGTGGCCCGGGTCACGCAGAGAAGAGTAATTGGGTCGCAATTGGGGGGATGTTTGTTGACAGGCGCAACGTTGAAGTGGAGCTGCCGTCTCAGCTGCTGGAACCATGAACATGCGCTACTTATGCTACCCTGCCTTGATGCACCTCGCCCCTTGCACTTCTCGCCCTTAGTAGAGAAACAGTCTTGCTTTGGCGTCCTGTACCACCCACTCGAGCCCTTCTTGCAGGTTCATGCCTGTCATTGCGCTGCACGTGATGATGTGGTATTTGTGAGTCCTGATGGCGTCCAGTCGCAGGCCCTGCACCCGTTAGCATTCGATTGGCCCGACAACACCTCCCACCATCCGGGTCTGCGGTTACGCACCTCGCGCACTTCGTCCTCGGTCATGGCCCCGGGAACATCGCTCTTGTTCTTGAAGACAAGCAGGCTTGCTCCCGAGAGACGCTTGACATGTCAGTCGATTGCCGATTAGGTTTACTCCGAGACAGACCTCTTCCTGCAGCAACCCTGCCAGCTCATGGCGACAGTCGTCTATCCGCTCGCGGTCCGTTGCATCGACCACCCAGATGAGCGTGTCAGTCTTCTCAAAGTAGTTCTTCCAGTATGTGCGCAGCGTCTTCTGCCCGCCCACGTCCCCTGAGCTGTCAGTATACGCGTGTCCGGGAGTGAGCAAGTGCGGTACATATGTTCAGTTTGTAGCTTGTTTCGTTAGCCAGTGTTTACAGCCTTTTTTATTGTCTTACCCATCGTATTCTATTGTCTTGATGATGAATCCAAGTGTAGGGCTGACGCTGTTCACGTCTTCATTCATAATCTTCTTCACGATGGTCGTCTTTCCGGCATTGTCCAATCCCCTATGCAGTCAGCGTTGTTGCAGCAAACAATTTCAAAAGCACACACAGCATCAATATTCGCATTTCCTTGTCCTTCAAGCGCGCTTTTCTCAGTATCGACAGCATTTTAAACTGGCAACTGTCCGATGTTGTAGTGTTACGACAGATTCGTCGGTAGTGAAGAGCTTGTCACATCTCGGCTAAACTTGCCGTGGGTGCACCTGACTTCCACCAGACGATATACTTCGTACATCTTCCGTACTGATGCTATCAGATATCGCCGAGGTATGTAGAGTGAATACGTCTAGCGAAGTTTCGCGACACGAACTGTCGAAATCGCCTAGAAAGTAGACTACTCCCCTCACCATGAAGTGAAGGCTGCGAGGATGAGATCGCATAGAGCATCTCATGCACTCAACTCACTACGTCACGCATCGCTCTGCGTGGGATTATCGTGAGTGAGGGAGGTTAATGAAGCTATAAAGCGCACGAACCCGAGTCACTCTTGCTCTTCCACTCATCGCTCATCCCCACGTACACGAGCTGCACCTTCCCGTTTGATTAGCAGATCTCAGTCCGCCGGCATGGGTCGCACCGCCGGCCAATTCTGCTCGAGAGCATCTATGCCTTAACACGAAGCGATCATGTCTAAAACGACGCCACTCATCGATGTCGGTCAACAACCGGACATGACGTGGCAGCAGAAGAAAGATTTCGGTCCAAAAGTGGTAAGTGAGAATGAGTATCCGGGTCCTCGAAAACCGTGCCGTCTCCACCCGTAGGCAGCTGGCTGAGTATAAGATCCACCCCTTGCTCCGAGCTTCTTCACCTCACTCTCACCAACCTCAGCGAGTGAAAAGTCCCCGCCTCTTTGCCACTCCCTCTGCTACCACTACCCTTGTCTTTGTTCAATAAATCTCTCGGCTGATACACAATAGAAGGCGAACGCGCGCAAATCTAAAGGCGTTCATTGGGTGGTGCCCTTGGATCTTGCAGCAAACCAGGATTCACTTTCAGTCTCGACAATAGGCACCAGCGATAACTGCGTCGAAGCTATCGTGCGCAAAAATCAGCAACACGGTCCTAGGAAGAACACCCACCCTCTTCGCGAAACCACTTTAGAAATATCCAGTGAAGCATCACCCACATCGACGCCCGAAACCTCGACAGTTTCGTCGAAGCCTCCAAGCAAAGGCTCCAATTCTCGCCGCAAACACAAGCGCAGCGCTGCAAACGATAAAACCATGGGTGGAGTACCGGAGCGCGCGTATATCCCTCCGCATCTTCGCAAGCGTGTGAAACCCGACAATGTGCCAGCTGCTAAGGTGGAGGCACCTGGCAACACCAACGAATCTTCGGCCGCATCAGTGCAGTCGAAGCCAGACAAACTACATTCATCGCCGTAACTATCACGCAGTCTTCACACCATCAACGCAAGCTAACTTGACACAGAAACGGTGCTAGCACGACCTCGCGACTCCCATCTTCCCCGCCTAGCACTCCTCGAGGACTTGAGGCCCAGTCCGAGAAACATGAAAATGCTGAGATCTTAACACAAGAACCTGTGAAGCCGGCCCAGCCACAAGATCCCCCGAAAGGTGAGGGTGGAGGCTGGTCTGGCTGGGACACCCCGAAGCCTTATCCGCTTCCAGTGGCGCCGAGGAAAGACAACCCGCGCTGGCCAAGGGCGAGAGCACCAGCAAAGCACGTGTGGCCCAAGAGCCGGGACGTTAAGGCTCAGCCTAGCGCTAGCTCAAGTGATGGCGATGGCGGCGTCACCTTTGGGTCTAACAGCAATGGCGATCCCGATTACGATGTCAAAAAGCTGATGGACTGGAACGGCGATTGGCTACCACCTCCAGAGCAATGGTCGGCGCGGAAGGGTCATACAGCACGACACCTAGGCTCAGGAGTCGAGCGTTGGATCAATGGCCACAGCAAGATGTGTATCGAGCCCATACCTACGGAAATCCTTGAGCTTCTTTCCGAAGACAGCAGCTGCCAGGAAATCGTGCCAAAGTATTGGATCATAGGAACAATTGAGCAAAACAGCCTGGCAACTTTCTGGAAGTCAATGCCGGCGAGAGCCCCATCTGCACTCAGCGATGTCAGCGATCACCCTCCATTCTGGGAACGATACGCGGTCGATGTCGACTACTTCATTGAAGGGCTTTCTGTAACTGATGCGCATGTTGACCCCACCGACCCAGACAATGCCTGTGCCGCGCGCTATGGTCTTTCGGCTACATCTGAGAGTCGAGTCAATCTCATGAGGGAGAGGAAAGCCAACGCTGAGCGCAGAGCCATTGCAAGGCAGAGGCGTCCAGTTCCCGAATTCACGCGGCCCACTACGCCGGTTCCTGACAGGCGCATCAAACCTGATATCAACATATATGTCCGCCCAGTGCAGCCAGTTGACGTTGCTGGAATTGCTGTAAGTGTCAAATTTTTCTTTGCATAGCCTTTTCTAACAATTATGCAGAAAATCTACAACCATTACGTTGAGACGTCCATTCACGCCCACGAGTTTGAACAGCGCGGACACAAGCAGATTAGCAATCGTGTCGACGCCACCATCAAAGCTGGTCTCCCCTTCCTGGTCGCAATTGCTAGAGGCAATCAACCTAGAGAACCCCAAGCCTACGTCAGCGAGAAAATCGTCGGATATGCATCTCTCGAAGACTACGGCGACCAGTCGAGCATGTATCGCTACACCTTTGAGCTTGAACTCTACGTTCATCCAGGATACACCAGTAAGAAAGTCGCAAGCTGCCTCCTTGACAGGCTTTTGGAGATGGCGAACACCGGCTACAATGCATGCGGCGGCTATGAGTACCGAAACGACTCTGAATACCTCAAGACTGGAATAGGCCGAGTTATCAAGACTATCATGCTCACTGCTCACATGGAGCATGACAACGAGGAGAAACGGGTCATGGAGTTGTTGAAGCGTTTCAAGTTTTTCCGAGCAGGTCACATTCCGTACATTGGCTACAAGTTCGGCAAAGTGGTTGATGCGCACCTCTATCGATATGTCACGACTGAGACGATTGACCCGTCTCAGAGGCCCACTGTCTCCCTCGAGCGAGACTGAGCAGGTATGTTATGGCTTGTCAGAAGCGCGCCCCAACAATCACTGATCTCATCAGCTCTGCGCAGACTGCTCCTCGGAGTACGTAGGCTCCGCCATCGATTTTCGATGACAGGAAAGTTCGTGTAGGTGTTCAGCCCCTTTGATCAGGCGGCGGCGGCGGATTTCTTTTCTTTTCTCTTCTTTCTCAAAAGTACTTTACAACCTCAATTTTCTCTTTCATTGCACAAGGACCTCAGTCTTGCTTCTTCACCGTCACTGTCAGCAACATGAGTTCTGCATTCTGGGCAGGCATACCCAAGGAAATCTGGGTCAAGGCTCCAGGTCCGAAATCTCGACTCAGCTCACATATGACACTTTTTCACACGATAGCACGTTAGCAACAATGTATGGCGTGCCAACTTCAGTGTGTCGACATAAATGTCAAATGTCACAAAACGGTGCCACTAACCCCACTTGCGCTAGCTGATCTCCATCCCTCACCCGTTACACATATGACGTCACAAAATCTCCGAAGCTTGAAACCGCGCTTCCAACTGCATCATTGTGGAAGCGATAGCGACAGAGCTACTTATAAACGTCCCGCATGCCCGGTGCCGGTGCGCTAAAGTGATCGCTTTTGCATCTTGACATTCAGACGATAACTTTCCAGAATTGAATTTGTTGACTTGGAAGAACGAGATACCGTATAGCAATCATGGCCAACGACAAAGAAGAGCAGCAGCAGCAGCAGCACATCCCCACCGAACCCCAGCAAGAAGACCAAGACCAGAAAGATCAAGGCACGGGCGGATTGTTGAGCATGGTTGGTGATCCGGCAGGTTCGTCTCATCCTCACCCACATATCCCCTTCCCATTCCCGCCACTTCCTACCTCCCCTCCTCCCTTATCACGTCTAACCCTATGCAAAAGGCAAAGTCCTAAACACCGCCCTCCGCCCCATCGGCGCGCCCCTTGAAAAAGGCGTCACCGGCCCGCTCGGCAATGCACTCGGCGGCGGGACGCGCGGAGTGCTGGGCCCGTTGTTGGGCAGCGAGGAGGAGCGCATGGAGATTGTCGGGGGAAAGAATAAGGACAGTTATGGGGGGCCGGAAAAGGTACGTTGATTTGAGTTGTGAAGGGAGGGAAGGGGAGGGGAGTTGTATGGGGAAGGAAGAGGGACGGGAGGAGAGGCGAAGGGGTGAAGAGGAGTGAATTTGGATGTGGGCTAATGATTGGCAGATTGGCGGCAAGGAACAGACGGGCGATAATCCGTTGGGGTTGGATCAGAGTGGGCGGTGGGGGTTTGAGGAGGAGGGGACGACGGGGGGGAAGAAGGAAGGGGGGAAGGGGAGTGGGCCGCTGAATCTTTGAAGCTGGGTATTCTTTCTTGCGGTGTTGGTATTTGATTGTCGAGGACTGTGAGGCTGAGAACTTGTTTGAGGGGGAATATGTCTTTGTCGTCCGAGTCGTGCAGAGTGTCTTACTTGTCTACAACCGTGACTCGGTCGGAATGTAAGCAGGCGGAATAGACCGGCATACTGAGGCAGTGAACAGGAGCGTCTCATAGCCTGGAGGTATACGCCGTGCATTTTTGCCAATGTCGAAACACGACAGCGATATGTATGTATTCGCGCCATCCGTTCGCTTCCTTGACCCTGCAGTAGCAACGAATGCAAACGCTACATGTTCAATCTCTGAAGGTTCGCAGCGGCTTTATCCCAATGGCATTCAAAGTTTTTTTATGCCTAGGTTGGGCTCTTGGATTTCTGACAACATGGTGGACCTTGCAGCTGACGCGATGGCACTGCCTTCAAATCCTCATATCCGTGGAGCGCGCCAAGGACAGTGGAGACTGTGTGAGGAAGCTAGGATCGCGCGTAGAGGGAAGCTGGGTGCCGAAGATGTATACGAGGGCTCGTTGAACATTCGCTCCTTGGAAGGAGTGACTACTTGAGTGTTCAGTGGCTTGTGGCGCATGTATGCTTGTGTATGATGAGTTATTCATTCCAGCCTGGTAACCATATGCGGGTCTAAGAGGTTGCCGTGCTCGAGAAGTAGTGTGGCGATAGCTAACGCTGTATATGTTCAAAGTTTCTCTGGGAGTCTGACACGCTCTGATAAGCCTCTGAGTCTATACAGGCTACCGTGTAACTTACTAGATGGCTACTAACGCGGTTGCGAGTCCGAGCAGAGCGAGTGGGAATTGATGATGATAGATGACCGGTTATGGTTCATTCTGCGTGCACGTCTTCCTTGTCGATCTTGAGAACGGCAGCGGGCCATGCAATCCACTCCCAATTCTCTTTGCCTATCACAAATGCCGAAGTTGTGAATATGCTTGTCGCAAGCCCGTCGAGCCACGGGTTGACCTTGACTTTTGCGGGCAGCAGAGCGTAATGCGCCATGAGAACCCATGCCTCCATACGTCGTTCTTCCAAAAGTGAGATGAATTCAAGCGGCAAGTGAGTCAGCCAACCTATGATCGCAGTCCAATCGAACGTCTCGTCATTTACGCCATCACCCGGGAAGGGGCTCGCAGCCAACCGCGAGACAAGTGCAGTGGTATCGCGTAGATCCTTTAGCGCCCTTCGAAGACAGTCGAAGCAGTATTCGTACGGCCTCCCAGGTTGAGCCCACAGCTTTTCTAGATCTCGCAGCTTGTGGTCTTGTTCGAGATCTTCTGACGTCACAGGAATTGGCGAAGGCCACCAGTCTCGGTCAAGCACTGGCTTGAATTTGCCGCTCCGGATGTGGTGATAGCAGGGTACCAGGATAACCAGAACACCGCGTACGGCGCGGAACATCCTGCAGATGGCCTGGACGAGGAGAGTTGTGGTATCCTCGCGCTGATCTTCTGACAATCCCCCCCTTTTCATAGAGTCCAAAGCGTTTCGGCACTCGGTGCCAGCAGTGCCCAGGACGAATGTTGTCATAGTGGTAGAGAACGCGAATAGAGCCTCGGAATTGCTAGTCGTTATATGCTGGACCGCTTCTCTATACTGCGCCATTCCGGTGTTCATCTGCTTTGCTGCGATGTCGAGGTAGTTGTTCCTCTCTGACATATCGTTGGTGAGCATGGACAGATGGAGACACCCGACAGCCAATATGCCATCCAAGACATAGCTGTGTTGTTTTGCCAGTGAGGGAAGGACTCCCTGCCACGCAACTTCAGATGCTGTGCCGGGCGAAAATGTGCGTACTGTGTTTCTGGCGAAGTGCTCCAGTACGATCTTCATCTTTGGGCGGTCATCAACTGCGAAGCCTTTGAGCAGCGCATCCTGAACTTTCCCATGTAGGAGAGTGTCCTCAGGAGCTGGAAATGCGGTGTACGGTAAATCCTGTTGTACGAACACGTGAATTCTCGATTTGGTCTGTTCGGCTTGCGATGACACCGACAACCTGGATTGTGGAGCCGGATCAAATATTACGAAGCTGCACGTTAGGCATCGCTTCTCGCAGTTCATACACTGAGGACGCTTCTGGTCGCACTGTCTGGCATGATCAGCAAGAGGGGTGACCAAGTGTGACCACGACTCGAGAGAAAGCGACCAGGGTGTGACAGGTGGTAGACAGGGCATTACTGCTGCACTCAAAGTCTAGAGGCATAGTGCATAGCTCTGGATGCTTAAGTCATCGGCAAGACCTTGTTCACCAAGTACTCTATGGTTGCTATTCTGCAGCATCATGCTAGGGATGAGTTGAAAAGCGTACCTTGATACGCCTGCGTTTGCAATCTGCGCAACCTAATCTCGACTTGGGGTGAGCTCTCCGTACTAACATGATCCCAGAAGCCGTTTTGCTCGCCCGCAGCGAAGACTAGCAAACTTTGTTGCAACCCTCGTCGGTAGCGGGATGAGATGGAAAAGGTTCTGGAGCGTCTTCGGAACAAAGTTGCGCGAGAAATGACCGATGCACTAACCACATTCGGACTGATGGCGATTTCGAAGGACGACGCGAGAAGGCGCGTGCAGCCACATGCAACGACGAGTGCTCAAGGTCAATGTTGCATTCTCCACACATGGAGACAGACCTCACTCTTCTTTGGAGACCATCTGATCTTCTCCATCGCAGCAAGCAGCCAAGCACCTTCCTGTTTCGAATCTGGCTCGCGAGGGGACTCCACCTGCTGACAGCCTACTCCAATCTTGGCACGTGCGATGACGTCGGGTAGCGGAAGCTTAACCTGAAGTTTGACGATAGCTTCCTTTACCCGTGGTTGCAGTGCATCTGTTCACCAGCAGCACAAACTGTACATATGCGCGGATCAGCGCGGGGTAGCGAAAAGCGCAAACGATGAAAAGCGCCGATTGGCACCAGTCGACGGCACGGGGTGGGTGACCTTGACTATTACCCGTGTACAAAATGGGCATACCCTCCTCTCTTTTGATACAAGCATTTCATACTCTCTGGTCAACCCCCACAACCTCACTCTGCGGTGAGACCTCGATTAATATGCGCGCCTACTCTCTGTTGAGTCTGCTACCATGCGTCCCGCTGCTGGTGTCCGCACAGTGCCCCGAGTACATCGACTATGCCAAACAGGTACATGAGCCTCTAAGCTCGGGCAAGCACAAGCTCGCGTACCAGCGCCCCACGGAAGAGTGCCGGACTTTCAAGTCTCAAGGTCTGGAGGACGTTGTATCGCGCATGCAGTCCGTCATCAAAGATCCCGATCTTGCGAGGCTATTCCAGAATGCCTACCCCAACACTCTCGACACAGCGATTAAATGGAAGGGATATGCTGCGGACAACGACAAGGAGGAACTCACCTTCATCATAACCGGTGATATCAACGCTATGTGGTTGAGGGACTCGTCCAATCAGGCACAAAGTTACCTGCCGATTCTCAACGCGAGTAGTAACGCGAACTCGATTGCGAGTCTGTACCGCGGCGTGATCAACCTTCAGGCGCGGTATCTCTTGACCTCGCCCTATTGCAACGCCTTCCAGCCACCAGTGGAGAGCGGGATTGCGCCAGCTCAAAACGACGCGGGAAGCCAGGACACCGTGTTTCCACCGTATTCGAACTCGTCAGTATTTGAGTGCAAGTACGAGCTCGACTCGCTCGCAGCCTTCTTGCAGATCTCGACCGACTACTACAATGCAACTGGCGACATTGATTTCTTCGGCAAATTCAAATGGGTACAAGCTATCGAGCAAGTACTCAAAGTTGCCCAAAACATGACAACGCCCACATACGGCTCCGATGGAAGGGTTTTGGAGAGTCCTTATACCTTCACTCGATATACGACGCGCGCGACCGAGACCTTTTCGAACGATGGCGGCGGCAACCCAGTCGCTAACGGCACTGGCCTCATTCGAAGTGGTTTTAGACCCAGCGACGATTCAACTCTTTTCCAATTCTTCATCCCAAGCAACATGATGTTCAGCGCCTACCTAGCATCCGCTGCAGACATCATGGGCAAACTAAAAACCGACAGATCGGCCGCCTTGGCGCAGCAAATGTCAGCCATGTCGAGCTCGCTCAGAGACGCCATCGAAACCCACGGAACAGTCAACAATACTAAGTTTGGCAAGATCTATGCTTTCGAGGTCGATGGCTTCGGTTCCTCCAACATCATGGACGACGCGAACATTCCTTCCCTCCTCTCGGCCCCGTTCCTCGGCTACCGCATCGACCCAGAGACGTATGCGAACACGCGATCGCTCGTCCTTAGTGAATCGAACTCTTACTTTATGCGCGGCCCTGTCATCAACGCTGTTGGCGGACCTCATCAAGGATTCGGCATGGCCTGGCCTATGGCGTCAATCGTCCGCATCTTGACAACCGAAGACGATGACGAGATCGTGAACGAGCTCAGGCAGATCGTGAGCAGCACGGACGGACTTGGGTTGATCCACGAGAGCATCAACAGCTTCAACGTGACTAATTGGACGAGACAGTGGTTCTCGTGGGCCAATGGACTGTTCGGTCAGATGATACTGGACTTGGAGGATAGGAAGCCTGGAATCCTGGACACGAGCTTCCAGTGAGGAAGGACGTCCTGAAGGATTTGCGTCATCGTTCCGTACCATACATGAATACAAGTACGATAACTACACTAAGTCTTCGGTCCAGCCTGTGAACTTGCATATCCTAACTGTGAAGAGCGATCAGGTTTCATCACGCACGCTGGTGTCCGCATTTGGTGATGGACCATTTAGGTGCCGAATGTGCGGACTTTCAGGATCTTTGCCTATACCATCACATCTGCCAGGCCACTCAAAGCTAATTGTTTTAGGCCCGTTGCACGTCGCACATCGATGTGCTGTCAACTAAAGAAAGGGATGTACCACAGATCTGTCAAAATTTTCGTTCAAGTAACAGGCGGCCATTTCAACAGTAAATTCGGAAACATGCGAGCAAGTGGAGATGAGACCAGGAAGATTATCACTTCACGTAGCGCGAAAAGACAAGAATTTGCTTGTAGATCAGCGCGAGCAAAACTTGCCGAGCTCCGTCTCGCATGTCATGGTCGCATCATCGAGGGCATCGTTTCCATGGCACTGCGGTATGTCTGCATCAGTAGTGGTCGGCGATAGCTCATCTAACATGCAGCTGTGCCACAGTCGGCGCTTCGAGGCTGTTGTGCTGGATACGGAGTCGGCTCCGGATGAGGAGAGCGCTGGGCATTGTGGTACCAAAGGCTGGCTGTTTGCAAAGCGTTGCGCTGTGTTACCTCAACACAAGACTTAAGAAAAATCTCTCATACGACTCCACGGACTTGCAGGGCGATACTTAATAACAGGGCGGCCTCAGCAGCCTCAGGTTCCTCTCATGCGTTATGCATCCGCTCGAGATTAAAGCCGGCGGCCTGCTAGCGTCCCCTCCTCGTGGTCGGCGACAGGGGTAAGGCACGACTGGCTCGCTCGCTTGTCGCTCTTGCCGCAACTTGGCGCCGAACCAAAACCAATCAAGTGGGTACATGCCCTTGCTGCAGATGTAACCGCGCGCTCATAGAGAGCCGTGCGTGAGACGCCGACAACAGGGGAAGTGATGTGAAGTGAGATGAGATCGCCAGCTCCCGAGTACGACTCGCCAAACCCCTGGCTGGATGCTTTTGGGGACACTGATTCTGCAAGTGTGAGAAAACTGTCAAGACATCGCCAGTTTACTAGTCCAAAGTAACGAGTGAAGCTAATCAGCGGCGCTGTGGTTCACCCCTTACCAGTCAGCGGTTCCCAGCTCGAGGTAAATCATGTCTACCATGGATTGCACGGCAGGAGATGAAGGAACGGGGACGGCTCCTCACCGGCCAACGTTTGCGGCCAACGAGAGGCCATTGTTACTTATGCTTACAATGCCCACCCACTTTGGCGTGTTTGAGGTCCGCTTCCAATAAATACACTCGACGGGTGCTCTTGTCCGACTTTGGTACAGAAGGCGCAATTGGTGGCTGACCTTAGCTTCCTGCCAGCTGAGGTACAACTTTGACTTCTGCGCAGCAGCGCTCGTCTTTTCTCCTCTACACCCAGTTACACAGTATCGAGTGCTTTTTGGACCCCACAGCATATCGTGTTTCACTATACTGGATATCTCACTGATCTGGACGTCGTCTTTAAGCGCTCAGGCTGCTTTCTTACCAACTCCGCCCAGACAACACCAGCGGGCGTCAATTGGACCAATCTTGGACGACCACAACAACCATCCGACTCCACGATCCAACACTTTCGTCCCTACCGGTCAAGGTCCTGCATTAAGAGGCGTCCCTTGGTTTCTTCTAGATTTCTCCGACTGGGCTTGCTGCTTCATGCTGCACCCTGTCAGCCTTGCCGCAAGCATACGTCAAGTGGCCAGGGTCTAGTTTCAACATTCACCCAAACGCCGTCGATTGCCCACCAATCAAAAAGTCGTTTATCTCGTTTCTTTGGACAGTTTTCTGACTGGTCCATTCAGGAAGAGCTGGGTAAAACATTCTAACCTTCCCGTTTGGCATGGCTATCTATTTATGACACACACGGGCATATGCACACTTCACAACCGCCTAGGATATAGACGCGCACACGCCTCAAACGTCTCTTCCTTACCCTTAACAGCTTAGCTGACCCAGACTCGCGGTCATGGACAACACAGCGCTCCATACTTTTTTGTTGTATGTCTACCCTTTCCTGCCCCCAACCTAAGGCCACCACCGCTGACTGCCATCAAGCCATTGTCCCGTTGCACTGAGGAGTTTAGTCTTACTCGGATCTTGGGACAACTTCTCTAAATCGTATCGACTTGAGCTCGACGCACGAAGGGGGCGTAACCATTGGCGAGGCTGCTTCACCTTCTCCGACATCATCTGCGACGGAGACCTGGAAGAGCACGTACCAAAGCGCAACGGACCACTAAAGATGGGTGGCACATATTGGTACTACGTGAGTCAGTCCAGCCTCACACTAAAGCTACATATTGACATGCCACAGTACAAGGTTGATGACGATGATGAATGCCATAATCCGTCGGAGCCTTCGACTACATTTTGTCCCCTTCTCCCGGGTCAACGCCTGAATGTCCTGGAGCTACCTACTGAGGGACACAGCCGCAACAACTCGGCTCCCTCTGATGGCTTCACACGCAACCCACATGATCGCTATCTAAACCCCGTGCCGCCTAAGCCTCTTAGACTATCGCCGCACTCAGGAAGAGCGAGCCCTAATTCCCCGCTTCCTTTGCCATCACCGTGGGCCCCAAGGTCTGCGACCTATCCTCCACCGGAAGCTTTCTTGTCTCCAAACGTTATGCGACATGCACGAAGCGCATCTGCTTCGCCGCATATGCCGTCGACTCCCCTCTTGAATGACTTCAAATGCTTGAAGGACAAGCTTTCCTCCAAACGCTCAGGATCTCGATCACGCAGCTCGTCGAAGTCCCAGGAGCTTGAAATTGGCCTACCAGTACTGGTCAGCACAACAGCTGATGACCTTGATCTCATTCCTTTAGGTTCTTTTGGACCTGCGCCCATACTCGGACCGGCGCCCACAAGCGCACCAAGAGAGACTACCTCTGCTCCGGTCACGTCAACACGCCCACCTCCAATGTCTAGGAATGGCTTCTGCCCACTCGGATCACATCCAGTGGATCCTGTTCACGACGCCGTATTCGCTCCGTCTGAGCTGCCAGCCGAGAGGAGGCCATCGCACATACGGGGTGTATCTCACATTCCATCCACAGTCATCAAGAGCGAATTCAAGCTGGACCGCGGCCGTGTACGCGCCAATTCCGCGGACACGCGCAGGACGCAGCACTATCTCTTCTCGAATGATCCTTGGCTGTCCACACCAAAACTCCAGCAAACCTTTGAGATGGATTCCGAGGATTCTACTGAGGAGGTTCAGTCTGCACCAGTATTACAGAGACCGGCAACTCTTGCACCACCAGCCACAGATGAGCGACCCACTTCAAGTCACGGAAGCAGCCCAAGCCCAAGCCTCCGTAACTCACCACTAGACAAAGAGCTCCCAGCACTCCCTCGCTACCTGAAGCCCGCGCCACTATTCGCATGTTCGTCTCCAACCGAGCCACTCACTCAAGAAGCATTCCCAGCCTCGGAAGACGACGAAGACTCTGTCCTCGGCGACCTCATCAGCGACTACGAAGACAAGCCCCACAGCCACTTCTCCATCTGGAGCAACGAGTCCTCCGCATACACATCTACCTCCGAGGACGACGGCGTCAGTTCCCCCACCTTCAGCTCCCTCACCAGCGACGCAGGCTCGCCCTCGCGCTTCTCCCTGCGCGATTCCGAAGACGAATCACACCTCCCAGAATCCCCGCCCCGCCTCGACGACCTCCGCATCTCGGCGTTCGGATCCGATCTTTTCGGCTTGGATATTCAGCACGCTGACTCGGCGCCGAGGCGGCAGGCGGCGTGTTTTGGTTTGGGCTTTCAGTATAGCCTGCCTGAAGACGAGGCGGGTAGCAAGACGACCATCACCGCGGCGCCGGAAATTCGCCCCGAGAGTGTGCAGCGCGGTAGCGAGGTGGGGAGGTTGATGGATGATTTTGGGTATCTTGGGGATGCGGTTGCGTAAATCGCATCGCCCATTGTGTTTGCTTTACGGTGGGCAGATTTTACGCACGCATTTTCGCAGCAAACCTTTTTATGTACAGCGCCCTTTTCGCATGTTATTTGGCTTTTGAGATACCAGGATGATGCATTTTGGGATTAGCCGGTGTTTTTCTTTTTACAATATAGACTGGATTGGGTTGGGATGGGATGGGTTCTACGCGAGTAGAGATTGGGCGCGGAAACATGGTGGATTTTCGAGTGTAACATGTACATATACAGAGTTGTATGATGCGTATGAGAGAATAGATAGCAGGACTTGATGTGGAATGTATAATGAACACTTTACACTACAACTATTTAGGTGGAATTGGCGAGGGGCGTGCTGTGATAGTGACTGTGATCTGGATGCCGGAGGAAAGTCACCGCGCGAAAGGTGAACGGAAGAAAGGACGAGCGTGCAGGTATTCAATGTGGAAAGCTGGTGGGGCTGATGGTTGGGAAAAGGATGCTGTAGCTCAACAAGGCCGGGAGAAGAACTGCGAAGACGCCATGGCATATGTGGTGCAGAAGTTGGAGGTGGAATTGCTTTGCTGTTCCCAGACGGGTTTATAGTCGATGGGGTTTCAAACATCGTCATGCATACTTTCATTCTCATCTACGCGTCTAATTACTTTTGCCGCACCATGCAACTGGTCGCAGTTTATGAAATCTCATACGCTTCCGCGACAGACTTGACTTCCTTGGAGAAGTTGATTTCCTGGCCCATGGAAAGCAAAGTGACGGAGGAGACCTGTTGCGCATGTTAGCTTTAGTCGTATTCAGTGTGATGGCGAGACTTACATCGACGTCGACAAAAGGCGTGCTCTTGCTGAAGCGCACGCGCATGGGGAAGAACTCGGAATCACTGCCTGCCTGGGCTTCAAACTCAAAGCTACCAGAGCTGTTGGCCTCGTCCACGGTGCCGATGTTCCACTCGAGGCTGTCACCGCTAACCTCATACACCGCGTCGAAGGAAGAGACGTTGGGCTCGTCGGTCTCGTAGGGGATGGTGACGGTGACGTCTCTCAAAGTGTCGCCACCGGTAAGCTCGTACTCGACGGTGATGTTGTACATGTTGCCCGAGTCCTCGACCCAGACACGGAACGTGATGGGCGGGTCCGACACATCGTCGGGCCGTGGTGCGAGCTTCCACTTCATGACGCCAATGCCCATGTTTGATGGGAAGCCCTTGGTTGTGTCCGCGAGCTGGATGACCTTGTCGTTTTTGAAGACTGCCTTGTCGACCTTGGGATGTGTCATGAGCTGTGCGCCGCGGGTGTCGCCGGTCGCCAGGTCGAGCTTGACTTGTGTAAAGGAGGGGTCGCTGATCTTGAGCTGCATCTCGCCCTTGACCTCAAAGGACTTGAGGAGACCCTCGCGATCTAAGCGGGCGGAGATGGTCTCGTTCGTGGTGATGTGTACGGGTTCGCGGTCGGTGGATGTCGATTGGCGTGCACTTGCTGGCGCCGCAGCAGCGGGCGCTGATGGCTTGGGGGAGACGAGTGGCTCTTCTTCTTGCGGCATTCCTCCAGTCACCTGCTCGTACAGGTTGTTGCCCTGCTTCTTCTTGCCTAGCTGCATGCCCTTCTTGCCCAAAGCCAATGGTTTGCTAGTGGCCTTCTTCTTTTCTGCCTCATAGCTGTCGTAGCTGTCCGTGACATTCGTAGTGGGCACAGTGGGTGTGAAGGCCGGGTACGATGGTGAGCGACCCATGCTGCCACTGCCCATGCCGCCGCCCATACCACCACCTCCCACGCGCTGAGACCTCGACATCTCCTTGCGCTGCATCTCGAGTTGTTTGGCGCGGCGCTTGCGCTCTTCTGAGGCCTCGAGCTCCTTGTTCCGTGCGATGATTTCCTGAATGCGCTCCTCGTGCGATTCCATGTCCAAGAAGGTCTTGATCTGGCTCATGGTCAAGTTTTCCCTGTAGCCCAATGTGACAATCTCGTCAAAGGCGGTCAGAAGCTCGAAGGCATTCTTCAAGATCTCACGCTCGTCGAGAGACTTGCATATCGAAGAGACTACCTGAGCGAACAGGTGCAACGAGTTGATGTCTTGCAGGATGTTCGATTGCAGATTGGTGACCAAGACCATGTACAGCTCGTCGAGGGGCTGGTAGACGTAGCGGACATTGTCCTGCTCGGCGATGGTGTGCTGGGTGCCGCTATCGGCGAGCTTGGGGAAGGATGCGAGGAGAGCCTCAATTCGGGAGCGCTGCATCTCTCGGAATTGGCGCGAGAGAACAGCCTTGCCGCCTCTTGTGCATATTGAAGCTGCGAGGACAACCTAGTGCTCCGTCAGCTCTGTTGTCCTGTACCGTGTCTTGCAGTGTCATCTGCGGGCGAGTGTACCATTGTGGCGGTTTGGCAATTGAGGACCTCTCGAATCTATGGCCTGCGTGGTTCAAGCGGAGGCGAAAAGGTTGGGTGTGCAGCTCTGGTGCTGTCTGGAGTGGTGGAGGGGACACGGTCGAATCTCGAATTCGCGGAGCAACACCAGAAATCTGCGCCAAACGTGGGAAGTAGAGTACGGTATGGAGCTGAAGGTGTCTATATTTGCACCGAGACTTTCAATCTTACAGAGTCCACAACGCTTGTTTGCTGGACACTCTCGTCGTGGCCAGCTGCGCAGGTCGCATGTTGGAGTTCCAGGGTCAATGTGGACACAAGTCACGTGCACGTGATCGACACTGCCTGGAGCTCCGCACCTCAACCTACTTCCAAGCTTCTCCTCCCTCACTCCCCAACCAGCTTGCACCACCTTGCGTCTCGAAGCGCACGACTTCAAGTCATCACTAGACAGGTTTCTCGCGCGATCGGCTACTCTTGATTTGTTCTCTTGCGCGCAAACAGCAGAGCACATTCTTGTCCACCTCACTACGCAGCGGCACTTGCCTTTCTTGGCGCGCTCTACCGAGCTTTCTTTGGCTCATTTCCCAAATCACCCTCGATCCGACCCTTCAACTCTATACACGACTGCATCCACCGACTCTCTTCACCAGCGGCGCCATGCGCTCATAGCTTCGCATTACTGAAGTACCTGCAAGCTCAAGGTCCCGTACATTTGCGCGTCGCCACTCATCTTGCACACGCGCTTTGTGACGCGTTTGTCGCACTCCTTTTACCTGACCCCCGCGTCCGCATTGCAACAGACAACTAAGCACGCGAGAAGTTTCGCTCTCTCTTACCAGACATGGCTGCCACCGCTCAAGCTATGCGCAAGTTCGATGCTGCGGCAGACGATATCATGGATGTGTACTCCGACAGTGGTCTTGACTTCGACGACGGCGACATCGACCTTGATCTCGATCCTGCGCCAGCAGCTCAGCCAGATGATGACGACATATCTCTTAAGGACGCCGGAGCAGATGCGGATCTCGAAACTCAGACCTTATCTCCAGACCAAGACATGGTAGACCATGAGGACTACGAAGAAGGCGACATTCAGCTTGGAGATGTAATACACGATGGCCATGTCCCTATAGATTATACTACATCTGCCCAGGAGGCTGCACCTGCCCAAGACACTGCGCCTGCCCAGGAGACTGCACCTGCGCACCCGGATGAAGACCTCATCGATTACTCCGACGACGAGGATATTTATCCGACGCCATCCCATAATCGGGGAACTCCAGTTGAGTCAGTAGGACAGACACAGGATGCTCATTATGATGAGTCGGCATCTGAAATCCATGCGCCTCCAGCAGAGGCACAAATTCCCGGCTCCACAAATGAGGATGATGTCGGCAATTACGGCGACTATGCTGACGGCGAGGATAAATTCGAAGAACCCTACGCAGAAAACCAAGAGCAGCACGATGAAATCAAGTTTGGAGCTCAAGACGACGCAGAGTACGATACCGATGATGATGCCGGTGGAGTCCCATTGCAGGGCCAAGACGCCCAGGCTGATGTGAGCGAGCACCAGCAGGGCGACCATGCGGAGCAAGAGTCTATCGAGTCTCGCCCCATCACCATCAACTACGAGGGCAACGAGTTGTGGCTGTTCAAGCAACACGACGTCGATGAGAGCGGCGATTGGCTCACCGAAGACACTTCCATTATACACTCTAGCCTGTCCGAAATGTTCCAAGCCTGTCGGGCCGCCCTTGGTGAGAACATCTCCAACGAGAATGAGTTGGGCTTACGCTTTGACCATTTCCACAACATGGAGATCTTTGAGGACAGCACGGCGTGTGTCGCTGTATCCCTCGGACGACTGATTGATCTGTATTACACACTTCATGCCCAGGATGGTGAGAGTGAGCCTGAGTCGTTCTACATGTGCCTGCTGTCCCGACCGCGATTTGCGACTCTACTATCCGATATTGCCAAGCATGCTGATCAAGGCCACGGCTACTCCGGGCTCAACACTGCCATAGCTGCAGGAGAGACACACTTTGTTGATGCGCACTCTGGTCAGTCCACTGAGCATGAAGGTACGGAATGGGACCAAGACGCAGAAGGCCAAGAAGAGCACGGCCAAGACGAGAACGAGCAAGAGGAAAACGTTGAACGAGAGAACGCCCAAGAGGGCACTGAAGTTGCTGACGAAGCGGCTGCCGGTATTGATCTTGGTGAAAACGATGACCAGAACAACGATGAGTCTGGAAATGATGGTGAAGAGCACTCGTCGAAAGCTGAAACCAAGTCTGAGCATGCTTCTACCCCTGCGGCTGTTGCGCATGGCAGTAGCCCTGCTGCTCAAGGAAGCCCCGATCGTAGTGCAGAGACTACACAGCATGATGCCACCGCCAATCAGACAGCAGAGCAGCTGGCGAATGATACCGTCGCCTACAGTGATGACGAGGATGACGAGCCGCAGACTCAGGCTCTCGCCAACGCGTCCCCGTCCTCAGCTACGGTACAAGGTGACAATCCTGCGACTATTGAGGCACCTGCTCCTACTGCCGAATCTACCAGCTATGAAGAAGAGTATCAGACTGGTTATGATGATACGTTCCCTGATGCAGCGAACGAGGCATATGAGGACTATGCTCATAACGAAGAACAGTTCGACCACGAGAAGAACGCAGATGTGTACCAGGCGTATGACGTAGGCTATGGCGAAGGTGAACAGACGAATGATCCAGATGCGTACGCTGCAGAGGACGATCTCGATGGCCTTACTAACCAAGACTACACCGGCTACGATTACCAGGACCTGGAGCAAAAATTGCAGAACGAGTTCGGCAATGGTGATGAAGTCTATGGCACCGGTGCCAATGAGTCCGCAAATGGTGCACACGAGCTTGTAAACGGCCACGACCTAGATCTGGAAAATGCTACCGAGTGGGGCACCGATCAAGGACAAGCCGTCGAAGTGTCCGGAGACAACATTTTCCTGGATGATGAATTCACCGCGTACCACGAGGAAGAGGAGGACGGTGTGGTGGAGCAACCTGCGGTCGCGGCGTCTTCGGCTGCAGATCCAGTTGCGGCCTCGTCAACCGACCTGCAAGATAGCTCTCCGCAAGGACAGAAGAGGTCACGAGACGAGGTCAGCGATTCGGTTGGTGATGCACTCGATCTTTCAGGTATGCTCCACGTCCATGGTATCGATCTGCGCTGGGAAGACGCTGACTTTGTGTTTCCAGACACCAAGCGTCCCAGGGTTTAACTACCCCCGTCCTCCACCCTCTGCGTATATCGACACTTACTAACCCACAGTCGTTCATTCGGCTCCTTCCCTTCACTTTCTCTTCAGTCTTTGGACCCCTTTCACAGCCTCTTGGACACCCGGATCTGGATTTTCACAACGCCTTTGCGACTTCCCGAGGATTCGACTTTGCTAACTTGCTACCGTGACGATGTACTAATACCAGGCCCTCTTCGACAATTTCTCGCAGAGACACACAGCTTCCAAGGCATTTGGCCACTCGAAGATCCTTAGTGGAGTTCACACTCTGATTGGTAAGGCTTTCCCCATTCCCGCATGGCGGATTGAGACTAGTCACCTCATATCCAATATGTTTTTCCTTTTGTTTCTTTGTCAGAGAGCGCGTCTATGAGATGAGGTTCATTTGGTGGGAGATGGAATTGCGGATTTGGAGGTGGAATTTCTGGGCTTTCTGCAGGCGCAACGGAACAGATGTCGGTATCTGAAGCATCTGGCGTCATATACCCGACTTGTCATGGTCATTTTGCACCAGGCGTTGATGGGAGCGGACCTCGGAGTCAACTGTCGCGATCATTACGCGTACGGTGGGTCTCTTGACAATGTGTCAGGGATTCGTACTCAGGTACCATTGATGGATCATAGAGAGTGCATCGAAACGAAAAGTTCACACAATCACCAAGTCCCACACGTGCGAGCTGTGATGTGTCCAGTGCTCCGGACTCAGACTGCGTCATCAATCTACGACGATGAAATACGATGTAGCTTCCAAGGTTGCTTCGCGTGAATTATCGATATCGTGTTCGTGTTGGCCCACAGGGGTGCATAAACTCAATCGCGGAGGGGACGTCTAATTTTGGCGTAACGGGGGCGCCGCTCGAGGCCCCGCCATCAAGTAATAGCGGCTCACAGGACAGATGGTCATTACAAGCAGACAGGACTTTTACGCAAGATGCAAGCAATTGAAATATTTCTGCAAAGTGAAATATGATCTCTTTCAAGCCAATTCGTTGTGCGAATTGCAGGACAGCAGAAACGCCACGGGTGCCTGGGCCGCTCTTCGTCTCATCCAAGGATTACCAAGGTAGCGCGGCATCTGGCCGCGGAGAGCTGGCACCGGGTTTCGAGGCGCAGCAAGTGACGCCCCTGCAGCTGGGGAGCTGGAGCGAGTCTGGGCGTGAAACGTGATGGCGAGACTGCGGCACAATCGATAATAGAAGCTTTGTCGCGTTCTTTTGCGAATTCGAGTTCGCTGAGTCTTTGATGTGAAGGTTACGTTCATTTATTCTCGCAGTTCGTTCATTCGCGTCGCCGCGTTCACTCGCAACGTTCTCGTCACTATTTCGCAAACACGCCACCTTGATTCGACACGACACGACACGACACGGTACCTGTCTTGTACCCAGCCGACCCTTTCGGCGTTTGGTGAAACGCGAATCGATTCCGCAAGCCCACATTCCGAACACAAACGAACAGTTGGTCGCATCGCAAGTCGCAAAGGCAAAGACGACAACGACGCTTTCGACTTCGCACCTTCCTGCCTCGTCATTCTGCCGCACTATCGATACGCACAAGCGCCGCGACGGCACCCACACAACTTACTCCGCGCACAACGTCGGCCTTCGCATATTACTACTTGACGACGGTAAAGGGACAGGAACATCATGGTGGAAGACAAGTACGTTGCGCGTGCGCAAATGTGGGGGTGGACTTCGACTGATGCCGTGGACAGATATATCGGCCTCATGCTGGCTGTGAGCTCGTCGCTCGCCATCGGTACGTTTGCGCCAAAGTCGACTTGACGAGAGAAAGGCTAATGCAATGCGCAGGTGCGAGCTTCGTGATTACGAAAAAGGGCCTAAATGCGTCCATGGAGAAGAACGGCTTCGACGGTGACGGCTTTGGATACCTCAGAAACCCGACGTGGTGGGCGGGCATAACGACGAGTGAGCCACGTAAATCGCGAGTGACGGAATTTGGGGGCTAATTAAAAAAACAGTGGTACTCGGCGAGATCTTCAACTTCGCAGCTTATGCGTTTGCGCCGGCGATTCTGGTCACGCCGCTGGGCGCGCTGTCGGTGCTCATCGGCGCGGTGCTGGGATCGTATTTCCTCGACGAACAGCTGGGTTTGCTGGGCAAGATTGGGTGTGCGATTTGCTTGATCGGGTCGGTGATTATTGTGCTGCATGCGCCGCCGGACAAGGAGGTTGCGTCGGTGGATGAGGTGTTGAATCTGGCGATTCAGCCAGGTATGATGGACCCCCGCTTCGATGAGCTGTGACACTGACGAGATTGTAGGATTCCTCTTCTACTGCCTGTTCGTGGCGGTGTTTTCAATCTTCATGATTTACAAGATTGCGCCAAAATATGGGCGCAAGAACCCGCTCATCTACCTCTCGATTTGCTCGACGACGGGCTCGGTGTCGATCATGTTCATCAAGGCGTTCGGTCTGGCGCTCAAGATGACGTTTGCGGGTAACAACCAGTTCACGCATCCGTCTACATATGTGTTCGTCATCATGATCGTGGGATGTATTCTCACGCAGATGAACTACTTCAACAAGGCGCTGAGCCAGTTCTCGACGAACATGTAAGACTCGACACATCCAACTTGAGGAATCGAAAAGCTAACACCCACCAGCGTCAACCCACTTTACTATGTCACTTTCACCACATGCACACTCGTCGCATCTTTCCTTTTGTTCCAAGGCTTCAACACTACCTCCGCCGTAAACACAATCTCCCTCCTCTGCGGCTTCCTCATCATCTTCTCCGGCGTATACCTCCTCAACCTCTCGCGCGACGACCCCAACGGCAACAGACATCTCGGCTCGCAATTTACCGACGGCGCACCTTCAGACGCCATCTCCGGCTTCCCCACACGACGCAGCATGCAGGCGCGCCGAAGCACAGAACTACAAAGCCCATTCCTCGGTGGGGGACATGCCTCGAGAAACGGTGCGCCAGACCAGAGGGCGCTGATGCACGACTACGATATTGAGAACCAATTCGAGTTGGGCGATCTCGCGGAAGACGACGATGAGCCCGGGAGCGCGAAACGCACGAGTTTCGATGAGGATCAGAGGATGCAGGGCAGATTAAGCGGGGCGGGAAGAGGGCGCGTACATAAAGAGTCGATACAGCCCAAGAGGAACAGCTCATTACGATGAGATATGTATACAACGGCACACCGCGTGGCTGGTCTGGCGGTATTTGGGCATTGATGGCGGAGTTCTCGCGGCGTTTTTTTCTTATTGTTTTGAGGTTATTGAAAGACGCGGTCTGAGGAACAGTTGCGCGCGCTGTATAGCTTGTATTTATAGGACGACGGTCATGAGATGAGGAATCTGTATACCCCGATATCTGCTCATGTTGAGTAGGGGAATGATATGATATTTCTGAAGCGAGGAGTGCTGCTGTGACGAAATTAACACTGCAATTATGGAAACTGAGTTTAAGCCGAATGCCTGTGTAATAGCTCTAGCAGCACCTTCCACATAAAACCCCGAAAACGTGATCGCGCGACCGCGCTAGGCAACTTCGGTATAACGTGCACACCATAAACAACTCCCCACCACGAACAACCATTGAATCAACCTTTGCTCAAAAGGCCCTCGAGGCCTACCAAAAGCAACAATGGCAAACACAGACCCAAAGAAACTGCGGCAGCTCCTCCAACAATCCGAAAAAATCCTCCTGCACCCCATCCACCCACACCTCTTCGCCTACTGCCCAACCATGGACCTAATCGCCCTCGTCACATCCGAGGAAAACCTCGACGTCTACCGTATCAACGGCCAACTCGCCTTCCAACTCAAGAGAAAGAGCGAGGACGTCACTGTCGATGCGGTGCAGTGGGAATTCAACGGCAAGAGTGTGGCAGTTAGCTGGAGCGATGGGAGTGTGGATCTAGTGAGTGCGGAGTCGGGGAAGGTTGTGGGCAGGGATTTGGTATTGCCGCGTAAGGATGGGGAGGAAGGGGTCTCGAGAGTGAAAGCCATGGGCTGGGCGCTGAATTTCATCGATGCCGAGAAAGTTAAGAGGCGGACGGGCGAGGGGAGGGATGTTTTTGGCCAGCCGACAACGGAGGAGTGGGATGCGTTTGCGGACGACACCACCGTTGAGGACTTCTTGCAAAGGCAGCCGGACTTCCAGAAGCTTGGTGTTGCGCCCGACCTCCCGGATTTGCTGGCCATGATGGATGTTGAGGCGTTGTTGCCCAAGTTGCCTGCGATTCCCGCGCCACCGCCCGTGCCGTTTATGCGTGTTGCGCAGGGAGGGGCGGGAGGGTTTGGCGCGCAGGCGGATGTGGATGCGGTGCTGCATAGCTCGCATTTGAGGGATTACAATTCTGTGGATTTGTTTGTGAGGTGTGATGAGAAGGGGGGCGTGCATCCGTCCATGTATGATTCGAAAGAGTCGGTGGATATACACCTCCCCACGGCTTGGAAAATTGAGAGCGAGCCATTGCTGCATACGAGCCATCCGTATAGCTGTTCCCACAGCTTGCTCATGCGGACGACGACAGCGAGTAAGAAAGAGCACATCGCCTTCGTCCCGCTCACGCTCAACTTCATCCCCGCAGCTGGCATATACCTACACCTCATCGCGTCTAAAACCTCACAGCTACAGAACCTACTCTTATACATGACCACCTCTCTCGCCCGCATCCGCACATTCTTCAAGCACTCGACCGACCTCCCCTCGAAATTCATGCTCAACATCTCCGAACCGCTCGAAGAGAAGGGAATGGGCGACCTCGTTACCAATCTCTTCCACCTCGCTTGCACAGGAAACTGCCCACCACTCGTCAAAAACTGGCTCGTCGATGAATTGACTGAAGCTGGGCATAAGAGATGGGACAACTGCGTAACCACCGGCCTCAACGCCGTCCTCGCAATCGTGCATGAAAATCTCCTTCCCGCCATCGATCGCTGCAGCATCATCATCTCGCGGCTCCGGGGACTTGCGGAGTTTCACCGTGATCGCGAGTGGATTTTCAGCACCCCGGGGGATTTCACCGACTTGCTCGAGACACTAAAGAATCTGAGATTACTCGCGCACACAGTCATGTTGTATGGCGCCGAGGAGAAACGCAATTTCGCGCACTTTAGCAAGTGGCTGAGATTCTGCATCGACTTTGAAGCCACGGAGCTCGAGAGTCAGAGTCGCGCGGAGATGGAGGCGAGAGATCCCGGCGTCGATGTCATGCTCGTGTTGGAGTATATCCAATTTGGATTGATGAAATCCAGTCTTGCGCCGTATTTACGACCCGCTAATGGGAAGTGCGAGAAGGTGGGGTATGAGGATACGAAGCGCGCGGTTGAAGTACTGAAGGATGGCGGCGGGTATAGGGAGGATGCGGTGTGTTTGGAGAACGTACTCAGCTCCTTGAGAGAAGGGGTGAAGGGCGTGTTGGGACAGGTCGGGAAGTGGCAAGAGGGGAATATTCGGATGGATGCTAGCGTCGTCCTAGAAGAGGCCAGTGATGAGGATGGGGTAAGGGATATGCGCATGATTGTTGAAGTAAGTCTATCTCCCTCTCCCTTTCCTTTCGAAGAAACTAACCTCACGTACCACAGCCCTCAACGCTATCAACGTACATCGCCCTTTGCCCCCTCTCCTCATCCGCACTCCACATCCACCGCATCACAAAAGACATCGCGTCACACGCTATATCCACCCTCTCCTTCCCGCGCGGCTCAACCGTGCTCGATGCAAAATTCGCAGACGATGCACAGATACTCGTTCTTCTGCAAAGCCCCACTCCCACCTCCACCGAGAAGGATAACCAAAAAGCGAATTCGATTCTAAGCATACCCTACACCTCCAACACGGCGGTAACATACACCCCCATGCCCGACTCAATACTGTCATCCACGCTCTTACCCGACGGCGCGCGCGCACCTGATACCGTACGTGTGAACCACGACATCTCGCCTGAGGTGGTGGATAAGTATACGCGCCACGTGTTCGAGGGCAGGTTCACGCCGCTCAAACTAGTCGTGAATGGGCGCAAGGGCAGGAGGGTGGTTGTGGTGCTAGGCAGCGATCGGAAGCATTATCGCGTGCTGGATTTGGATTATAGGAGGGAGGGGAGGGGGGTAGGGGTGAGTAGTGGTAGTGAGGATGGGGATGGAGATGAAGAGGAGGGGGAGGGGGATGTGGAAATGGGGGGAGCGTGAGATGGGTAGCGAGTGTGTGAGAATCCAGAGAGTAGGATGCATCACGTGTGAGAGATGCTAGGTGTTGTGGAAATGGATGAAGAGGTAATCAGCGCGTGCACAACATCTATGGATGTCAAGAGTAGAGGTCATCACATGTATGATAGTACAGCGTTGGCATCCTATCGTTAACATTGCCAGAATTCACACTTGATGCATTTTTCGGAATCACATTCCCCTAAAGAACCTATCGTGCACGCACAAGCCATGTAAAGCCCAGCCTGCCGAGAAGTTTCGTTGTAACGCCCAGCCACCCGCAGAGAGAGGTATGGAGAGAATAACCGTTTGCATCCATGTCATTGACCCATATCGACGCCACCGTATCATGCACCACTCTAGTCCTTGACCTTCTGGGTACCACGGAGCAGACCCGTCCTCCGCGCGGCGATGAGACCGGCCTTTTGACCCTGGACGGCGTACCGCGAGATGGTAGAGGCCTTACCGATATGCTGGTGGTTACCACCACCGTGGGGATGGTCGACGGGGTTCATGGCAACACCACGAGTCCTGGGCCAGCTGTTGCGCTTGGCGGCGAACTAGTAGGTGTCAGTGTCCGATTCTATACCAGAGGGAAAGTACATACCTTGTGCTTGGCGCGCGACGCCTTCATGAGAGGCTTGTCTGTACGGCCACCACCAGCGACGATTCCGACCATACCACGGCAGGTGCTGGGGAGGACCTTCTTGGCACCGGATGGGAGCTTGACACGGGTCTTGCCCTCATCAGGGTTGTGGCCGATGACAGTAACGTAGTTACCGGAAGTACGGCCGAGCGCACCACGGTCACCGTTCTTGTCCTCGACGTTGGTGAGGACGGTACCCTCAGGGACGGAGTGGAGGGGCAGGATGTTGCCAATGGTGAGAGCGGCGTTCTTTCCGGCGTAGATGAACTTTTACATTGTCAGTCCCATGTTCCTCCATTGTGCGTCATTTTGTCCAAACTGACCTGGCCAGTGTACATGCCCTCGTTGGCGATGAAGGTCTCGGTGTTGTGCTTGAACCTGTATGGCTGGAATTCCGTAAGCAATGCGTCTAATTGAGCGGCGAGCGAAGGCTGCGTACGTTGCGGAAGGTGACCCTGGCGAGAGGAGCGCCTATAGATAATGTCAGTCGTGCTGCAAAATTGTCAAAATTGCGCGGGGTTACTTACCACGACCGGAGTCGTGGACAATCTCCTTTACGACACCCCGGATGTATCCATTGCGCTCAGCCTGTTGCCCCATTAGCCTCGAGCTCCAGATGCCCTCATTTTGGTGGCTGCGTGCGGCGGACGTACGAAGTCGAGCGTGCGGAACTGGGCGGGGGCCTTGTTCAGGCGGGTGTTGGCCGTGAAGATAGAGCCGCGACCCTTTCTCTGGTTGCGAATGACCCTACCCATGGCGACGTTTTTGTGAGGTGCAGGTTGTCGATGGAGAGATCGTGAACTTCAGGTCGCTGGAGTGTGTGCTAAGCTCGAATTCCTAAGCGAGATGGCCTGTGCGCGCGCCTGCCGCCAAGCCGTTTCGCCCTCGCCCGCCGCACCGCAACACCAGAGGGATGACGCAGAAGCGTGAATAGTCCTGCACTTGTTCATAATCATCTGTCTTACACTCTGGGGTTAGTCTGGTGAAGCTGAGCATATTTGCAAGTGCCCCATTGCGAGAACACCACGCGATGTCATGCAATAGCACGAGGGACCACAAGATTGTATACCTGGCAAATATCAACATCAACGGTAGATCATTATTTGATGGTTGTTCATTCTACAATGTGCTGTGAAAGTCTCTAAAGTGTACATGATGATCTACTTCACTCCAACTTCTTCGCCTCTCTGCGAAGACGAATCTCAGCAAGGATTGCCTCTCTGCTATGCCTCGACACCCTTGACTTCTTCGCAGCTTTCCCTGGGGGTCGTCCCCGCTTCTTCTTCTTAACAATTAGTGACTCAACACCCCCTCCTCGACCGGCTTGGTCTTTTTACTACCAGCCTGGCTCTTCACCTCCGGGTGTCTCTTCATAAACTCCTCGACAGCGAAACTTACAATCGGACAGTGGCCCATGCGAATACCGTCCTTGTCCTTGTGTCGCGGAATGAGGTATTTGACCATGTACGAGTCTGGAACCTCTTCAAGTAGCTTTCCCTTGTGCTTTCCGAATGTGAGTCTGTACTTCGTAATTGGCGGTGGGCCGGACTCTAGCCAGTTTACCAGGTATTCCAATCTAACGCGACCATTGTAGTCGAGGTTGGATCTATTTGCTTCCAAGAGCTTCATATGCTCGGGATGGATGTCCTTCAGATCGAGATGCTTCAAATCGTCCAGTGAGGGGCCATGCGGTAACCATGGAATTCTTGTCGCTGGGAGGCGAGCGTTCTGATGTATGAGCCTTCTTTTCAGGGGGTGTGCTGGCCATACTTGTACGTGTCGAGCAATGTGTTGAGGAGTGAAAACAAATGTGACCGAGAAATTGAATGGGCGCTGGTCGAACAGGCTTCGGCACTGCCGAAACATTGTGTCACTTGCAGCAACTGCAGTCGAGATAAACACGGTCGCTGGCCCAGAGACGTGCAGGATGGGTGGGATGGTCTATACCGAGCACCGATGAACTCCAGGCTTCACGAACAACATCTGAAGTCGTAGTATGATCAGAAAATTGTGCTCGCGTTACTTGCAGTCCCAGAGCACTCTAACTATGTGATAAAGAGACAGTGCGACGCGACGCCTGATGCTTTAGTGTGTATCGTGTGAAAGAAGATAGTTGAAGTTCGCGATGGCAGCACGGCTGAAATGAGGCTCCGAGAGGCTACAAACGCTAGCACGGCACTACGCGTTGACATAATGTAGCTTGTGGTGCATCTCGCCAACGGAAAGCCAACAACAAGACTTAGCCAAGAGCTATACTCAAGCGTCAGTGATAGAATCGACAAGATATTTGATTGCATCAAGCGATAGAAGGTAACGGAGTTGCATCTATATCCAGATGATAAAGTTGGCAGGCGGCGAAATGGTAAGGCCGCAATATTGACACCAAGTGGAATCACCCATAGCTAAGCGCGTGCTCGATCACTGCGAGAACTACACGTGGGTGTTAGGAGTGGAGTGCTGATGCATCCATTGTCTGTTCGTCAAGTATTGGACGAAGCGACCGTTGAATTCTTAAATAGCGAATAGGTGCATATATTATAAGGCCGGCGGTGAGTATGAGACTGGGTTGTTTCCAAGGCTCATCAATGTTCCGACATGGAAGTGGATGCTCGTGGCGCACTAAGCGAGCGGCGTCATGGATGTTCCCGAAATAGTCAGCTTGGGAAGAGACAACAGTGTCTAAGACATGTAAACAAATGGCTGCAAGGACTCGAGGACTCGAAGCCTGATGTTGTAGACACGTCGGATGCCTGTGTCATTTTCTAGACTCGTGTGAAGCCAAGATTGTGGATTGCTTGTCTTCTGCGTGGTGACGGCGGGTTCGCGCACACAAGACACTAACAACCGCTGTCTAGCCTTGTTTTTGCTGAGGCTGGGAGAGCCATCGAGCCATCCATCGGATCGACAGATTCATCCGCCCGAACGCGCGCATCGATCCTGCCGTGCGCGTGCTGTCTACCACCACACTGACACCTTCACTTTACCCACCCGTTCGCTCACTACGCCCATTCTCCCACTCCCGTTGTCTCCGATACCCACACCCGGCACCCGGCGACGCTGACTGCGGGGCGGACCAGCTGTGAAGCTCTGTAAACACCGACTGCCCGACGAGGACTGGCGACAACAACACCCCAACTGGAAGCGCACCACCCGGTCACGACGACGACGACTGCAGCCCAAATGACGGCGGGATCTCATGGTCTCGCCGCTGCCCACTGACCCAGAAAAAAGGAATGGCACGCCGGGCAAGAAAAACGGCGCCCACGACGGCCAGACAAACATGAATGGGCCCGACTTTGCGAAAGCAATCGGCATCAACAAGCCTGCCAACGTCAAGGACAAGATCAAGCGATGGCAGCAAGAGGTCGAGCCAGACGCGGCGGGCGGCGCAGAGAAGGCGGGCCTGTCCGCGACAGAGAGCCCAAAGACAGCGCCGGTGACGCCCTCCGCACCCTCGCCGAAGCCGATGACGCCCAAAGTGAAGCCCATAGACGACAAGCCCAACTGGAAGCCCGCGCACACGCCCAAGAAGTCGGCCGACGTCAGCCCGGAGCGGTCAACCAGCCCCAAGAAGACGCCTGTCGCAAACAAGCTCGACGACGAGGTCCTCGTAGCGACAGCCCCCAAGAAGCGCGTTGTTAGCGACTCGCGCTGGCGCAACAAGCAGTCGCCGCCAAAGGACACCGCCCGTCCGCCGCCCAAGACCATTCCCAACGCCTGGGTGCGCCCCTCCAGGATCGTAAAGAAGGACCGGCAGGACAGCAATGAAGACATCAAGCCGCCGTCTCCTGAGAAGCCAGAACCCAAATCGCCGCAACCGCAGCCACTGGATCCGGCGGTGAATGCGCTTGTGTCATACATGGGGAAGAGTACAGGCCAGAAGAAACCTCCCGCGAAACAGCGGAGACCCTCGAAACCATCCAGCTCCGAGAACGAACGACCCAATAGCAAAGGCTCAGGCAGTGCAGGGGAAGTCAGGAGCGAAGAGGACGCTGCGCTGGCCACATCACCGAAGCCTCTGAAAGAATCCGCGGAAATCATCAAGGTTCGTCGCCGGCCGCGTGCGCGAACATCGCCGAGAGGGTCGCTATCGGCAGAGGACGTTTCTACACCCAGACAAAGACCTGCACGAAGATCAGATACATCGCTTGTCCATGACCCCGACAATGTCGTCACAGTAGAGTACGAAGAGAGTAGAATATCCGCGGTGACTTCACCACGAGACGACGAGCTGCGCGAAAGGCGCAGGCGGCGGAGGCCCAAGAGCCAGGGCGATGCGTCGGCGAACGAGGAGCGCAGAGTCTCGCCTGGACGAAGACGCCGTCGCAGGTCGTCTCCCAGGACAAGCCCACCAAATATCGTATCACCTCCCGAGCCCACAGCGCCCGCAACACCGCCCAACAAGAGCTTTGGGACAAGACTCGAGGCATGGCTTGATGGAACCCCTGCGCCGCCCCTCGAGAGAGAGTCGCGTCACAAGCGAAGATCCAGAGAGTCAATATCAACCCTGGAGCTCCCCGCCAAAGCCAACGCATCGGATGTGACCGTGTCGACTGAGTCCAAAGATGAGCCCGCCGAAGAAGAGCGACCCCGCAGCGGTGGCAGTGGAAGCAGGCGGCGCAGAAAACGACGCAGCCACGAGATCAAGATAGACACCAAGATTGTCGATGAGCCCGCTAGCACCGTCGTATCCGAAGTCACAACTGACTTTACCGCCTCAACTCTGACGACGTCTACCATGACAGAATCCACCATCACAGACTCAACTATTACGGATTCTACTATTACAGACTCTACTATCACAGTCTCCACTGACAAGGATTCCGAGGTCTCTCTCTCGCCCACGCCGACCTTGAAGCGTCGAGGTGCAAAGCGCAGCCACCATTCACCAACCAAGAGCCGATCCATATCCTCACCGCTGCGCGAGACCATGTCTGTTGATGACGAGCCGTATCAATATGAAAAAGATTCCGAGGTTGCCTCAACCGCGCCTTCGTCATCAGTAGACTCATCTGCTATCGAATATGAACATGAGGCATTGCGACCACGACCGCTTTCCGTGCAGCGCGGCTTCCCATCCAAGGGCAAGCGTCTTTCTACGATTGCCTCTGTCGATTCCTTTGCTACCTCATCGCAAAGAGCACCTCCCTCTGCAGCAACATATTCCGAATTTAGCACAATTTCTGAGGAAACAGAGACCGTCACTGGCAGATCGCATCTAAATCCGGAGACTTCGACCATCGTCAGCCGCAGAAGCACGCGACGCAAGAAGCTTGCCACGCATTCCGACTTGATGTCCGTCCTATCAATGCCCAAAGCGGCAGGCACGAAGAGCATTGTGTCCGCTCGAAGCATCCGTACAAACAGGAGTCGCCTTGCTACTGCCACCATGGGCGACATCATGAGAGAGCTTGCCTCGGACGAAAGTAAATATATGCGAGAGCTACGCACTCTTGTTGACGGTGTAATTCCTGTCCTCCTCAGCTGCGTCCTTTCAAAGTCCGACTCTGCTGTCGCTGCTGGCTTGTTCTCTCGTTCAGTCCACACCGACCCCAGCGACGTCACCAAACCAATTGTTAACATGGGTGTATCCCTTGAGCGGCTCAAGAACCTGCACAAGCGCGTCCCCAAAGAAGACCCAGAGGCTTTCGTGTCCTGGGCACAAAGTGCACAGCGAGTGTACGCCGACTACATTGCTGCCTGGCGTCTGGGCTTCCAAGATGTTGTGATAAGCCTTGCACCCGCCGACGACGATCCATTCAAGCCAGCCAAGGTCGTCGATGGTCCCGAGGATGGAGCACCCTGGGACGAAGGCATGCCACGCAATGCCGAAGGCTATGTCGTAAACGGAGATGGCGAACGAGTCGATGTAGCCTATATGCTTAAGCGGCCTTTGGTGCGGCTTAAGTATCTGGCAAAGACCTTGAAGGTAAGAAATTTTGTGCTCGTCGATCAAACCATGCTAATTTGTCCAGGGTGTGAATCATGTCAAGCCATCAGAGCGCACAGAAGATGTATCAACTATATTCCAAGATCTCGTCAACGCTGCACGCAAGCGATCCAACGACGAACATGCCCGACTCGAAGACGAAGCTGCCACAAATATCGATGCCACACGTGCGCGCGACCCACGAAGCCTGGCACCGCTTGCGGGCGTGAAAATCGATCCCCACCGTTGCGTGCGTGCCAGAGACCATTTCGACTTGCACCTTTATCACTCCACCGGCCAAGAGGTCAGCTGTCGAGTTGAAGTCCTCATCCGTGATGACGCACCGGGATATGGAAACAGCGGAGATCTACTGTTCTGCGAGGTCGATGCAACAGGGCGCTGGCTCCTTCTCCCACCCATCATACAAAATCGTGTGTCGGCTCGCAACGGCGACCTCAAGGGCGAGATCATCGTCATGATTCAAGGAGTGCAAGCAGATGGGGCCGAATGGAGCGAGGTCATGTCTCTCATCTCCGATGACGAACAAGCAGGATTTGAGTGGGTGCAAATGCTGGGTCTCACTCCGATACCGCCACAGATCTCTGAAATCAGAACACCAAGCAAGGCACGACCCTTGAGCAGCGACGCACCATCATCACTGCTATCAGCTGGTACAGTTTCGACCATCCCACACAAGAGCAGGACGCCTAGCCCGCACGAAATCGAGATTCCCATTGGCGAACAACATACCGAAGTCTCGAAGGTCTGGCGTTATGACACGCCTGAGAAGCGCCGACAGTCGCGTACCGTGTCACCAACAACACCGCCCAGCGCAGAACAGTCCCAAGTCGGCAATACTTATGACGCCACCGAAATATCTTCCCCGGCTGAGGAAGTGCGTCCGATCAGCGAAGGGTATGAAGACCCTAATCGCACGCCCCGCAGCCTCAACGAGGCAGTAAGGTTAGCCGGCACTGGTTCACCCACTGGCCTCAAGCGCGCTAGAGCCACCAAACGCATTTCAAAGAATCTTGCTGGATCGCCGAGCTCAGCAAGACCGTCGCGCCAGATTACCCTCGAAGACCCAGAAGAAGAGCCAAAGCCCGTGGAGGAAGAGATCAAGCCGCGTAGAAAATCCACCAAACGACGACCCCAGTCGCTCCCCCCTGCGCCCTCTACAGTGTCATCTTCAAGCAAGGCTTACAGCGTCTGGATGCCAGGATCTGAGGCAGAATATTCGGACGAGTCTGAAGAGGATGCACAAAGCATCGACGACACGGTTTCGCCGCCTGGCTCCCCACCAGCATCTCCCGAGCGACACCAAGCTCACAGAAGAGTGTCATCTGTGCCATCAATGGAGCTGCCAAGTATCCCACGGTCACGCAAAACAAGCCAGCCCACTACACCTGTCAAATCGACCTCAATGCTGACAGGTCCTCGAGAACTACCCGCATCGGCACCAGCCAGAACACGCAGACACCGCGAGCCAAGTGTCGAAGAGATTGAAAAAGTGAACGAAGAGGTGGACGGACCACCAGCGCCACCACCACACCGATCGCCTAGCCCGGCAACACCTGTTACACTGAAAGGCTCAACGACGCCTGTATTTACTCCCAGCTTGCCTGGTTTCAGAAACAAACGCCGCTCTTCATCGCCCTTAAAGCATGAATATGAGCCTTCCACATGCACTGAGTCCTCTAGCGAAAGCGAGGATGATGTCGCGTCTGAAGGAGAACAAGAAGTGTATGAGGAAGACGATGCAAGCCTCACATCAGACTCATCAGAAGACGAACTCGATGATGATGTGCCAATGCCGCTGATGCCTATTGGATACATTGGTCCGCGAGGTTACGCAACGCGACCACATTCAGGTGGCAGAGATGCTACACGGCCAAGCAGAGACAAGGTCGAAGTCGAGGACACTAAGAAGTTCCCCAAGGTATCGCCACCCGGCTCTATTTACACTCTGCCAAACGGCACGATCACGCCGTCGCAATCCGCATCCAACACACCTTACCGGACTGTTCCTCAAGACAGTGGAAAGGCTACCAAGGCGGTCGCATCCATCTTCTCCTGGTCCGACGCAGGAAGATGGGATAGTTTGCATCCTGAAGAATGCAGCATTGTTGTCACCCCAGGAAAGATCGAGGTCTTCGAGATCTCCTCCATGCATTCGAAGCCCTTTGTGGCTGACGGCGATGAGATTATCCAGCCTGAAGGACGTGCTCCCCTCATTGCGGTTGAGCTTACCCCCCTGGTACCACTTCGCAAATCAACCGCCATCGACATCTCCATCCGCTCTCCTCCCACTGCAGAGTCCCAAATCAAGGCTGGCAATAACATAATGCTGAGGAGCCGCAACCCCGCTGAATGCTCGCAACTATACGCCATGATCAACCAGTCGCGTATCAACAACCCAACCTACATTGCGCTGCAGAACGCACGCGGACCATATGGGCAAACGAGCTGGGCTGAGGCCATGGACCGTTCAAATGCTGCCCGTACGAACCAAAACGGTTCCTCAGGATGGCTCACTGGCACGCTCGGTCGCAGGAGCAGCTACAGAAAGACAAGCACACGAGCTGCATCCATTTCCGCAGCCACTGATTCCTCCGTCGGTACTATGAATACCGCGCTTCGATCTGCACTCGGTCGCTTCTCTTGGGCTAAGAACGGCGTCTTCAGCGTCCGCAACTCAACACTCGGCTCGCGCAGTGACGGATCATCCTTTGACGCTGGCTCTAGCGGCGGCTCAGGAGCCTCAACACCGAACGGTGACACCAGAGCGCCAGGCGCACCGGCTGGCATCACAAATACGAAGTGCCGACTCTACGAGCGAGAAAGTCTGAAGAAATGGCGCGACATGGGTAGCGCCCGCTTAACAATCATGCTACCCAGCCCACACCCGACCGAGCCATCTTCACCCACAAACCCGCTGCAACGCGCGCCTGGCCAGAGAGACATCAAACAAGAGCGACGCATTGTAGTCACAGGCAAGAAGAGCGAAGTGCTGCTCGACGTCACCCTATCCGAGTCGTGCTTCGAGCGCGTGGCAAGATCTGGCATTGCTGTCAGCGTATGGGAAGACCTCGTTGGCGATGACGGGCACGTAGGCCGCGTTGCAAAGACTGGCGGCGTCAGCGGAGCAAGAGCAAGAGTCTTCATGATCCAGATGAAGAGCGAGAGAGAGTGCGCGTATTGCTATGGGCTTCTGGGTAAGCTCAGGTACTAAGAGAAGAGGATAGCAGAGTGGGACGCTACATGACGACACCACCACTACTCTTCTCGCCCTAGCCATACCGCACATCGGCCATTATTTCGAGTGCGGCATCATCAGCACATCATCAACAGGGGCTGAGAGTAGCAGCGTGGGACGCTTCACGACGACACCACCACTACCACCTCGCCCAACGACAGCGCAAAAAGCGCAAAACGACTATCATTCAAGTGCAGCGGCACACACACATCAACACCACACGAACGACACATCCATCACCAAGTCGAAAATACTTTTTTTTGCAGTTTCCATCCAGCGCGGCGTTTCTACCCTTCAGCGATACCACTACCCGTTTATTTAATCCGCGCGTAGTTTCCCTTTTCAAATATCTTCGGATTCTTTTGTTCCAAGCATGTACAGGAGCGTTTTTTGTATCTTTTTTTCCTGGGAGGAATCTTTCAAAGTGCATATATCAGCGCGGTAGGGCGTTTATGTATGTCATTTTGAGTTGGGGGGATGGTGTATTGGGTATATAGGTTTGGGTGTTTTTTATGATTGTGAGGGGGAGGAGGGGAAGAGAAGGGAGGGATATAGATAATGCTGAAGAAGATACCACTTTCATATCATGACTGCGACTTGACTTTTGTTGTGGGCTTAGGAGAGCTGGAATGTATATGCAGTTCTGTGATATTATACCTTATTGCATTAGAGGTCTTGGAATGGGTACAGGCTGCCTCTTCACCTCTAGGCTGGCAGAACGGCTGCCGGACGTGCGTAGACTTTTGCGTCATCGAGAAGAGGCACGCTAGGCAAGAAAGAAAGTACATAGCGCGGTAGATGTCTTGGTACGATGGTCGTTGTAGCGAAGTTATGGTGTTTATTGGGATTGCGAGATTTGCATGATGGTGTGATGTGAGTATCTGACAGTGTTGACGGATTCTGGGGAATGTGGAATATAGCGGACGGTGTGAGTCTGAGATTCTTCCATCTCGTGCGCATTGGGAATGAGCGGTACTGCGACTGTTGAATTGTTGGGTTCGAGCATGGTATTCCTTTGATGGCACGTCTATGCGTGTTACACACCTTCATTGCGGCCATGATGTGGATGGACTGGGCAAGTGCGTAGTTCCATCGATGCAATTGAGACTGCACGATCAGGAACGTATAATATACGACACCGTGTGAGTAGGCAAAGGGGAAGTTGAAGTTGTAAAGTGTTTTTTTGTATTTCATACACTGAGATGCTGTATTCAGTGGCGTGGAAATGCTGTCTGCTTTGCGAAAGAAAATGAGAAAAAGTCCGAATCCGTGACTCACATAAGTCAACCCCTCGTTGACTACAGCTCAAACTCTGCCTAAAGGCTAGAACCTCTCTGTACTCAGCCTGCATAGTCCATAACTTCTACCATCCACTCTCTCCAAACTTCCTGCAAGACTACTCTTCTTCATCGCTGCTATCCTCATCCTCGCTTCCACTTCCATCTCCATCCTCATCCCCAACTTCACTCATCTCCACATCCAAATCTCCAATTTCTCCGATATCACCAATATCTATCCCCGCGTGCTTGAACTCCAACAACTTCCGCTTAAGCAACGCCGCCTTGCCAAGCTGCTGGCGCCGATTATCCGTCTTCGTATTTCCCAGCTCCTTGGGCCAGATGAAGCCGCCGAGAATAGCAGGCTGTTCCTTGGGCTTTGGAGCAGCGGTGGGTGCGACACATTCGTCCTCGAGCTCGGGTATGTCGGGGATGTATTCCGGCTCCACGTAACAGGTGATCCAAATGGATGGCATGCGGTTCTCAGTGATAGCGAGGAGTTTGTCTGCCTTGCGGCGGGTGTACTTCAGGGTTTTGAGGGTGGATCGCGCGGCGGAAAGGGAGGTTTGCTGGGCTTCTGTGAGAGGGCGGCCCGGGGCGTTGAACTTCAGGGTTTCAACTTGGGCTTCTTGATGGACGATTGCCTGGAGGGCGATTTTACGCTGCCAGTGCTCGGAGACGGGGCTGGGCTCTGAGTCTGGAGCGGCTTCTACGACGGGAGGAGCTGGATCTTGCTCTTTGTAGCATGCCCAGTTGTGTGCATGGTGGTGGTGATATTCGGCGCAGATCAAGTCTGCGTCCCGGACTGAGACCATCGGGTCATACGAGACCAGCTTGCCGATGAGCATCTGCTTGATCTTTGGGGTCCACAACTTCATGTCATACTTGTACATGTGGTCCCAGCCTGCCTTGCCCTTCATGACCAAGATGTCGATGAAGAAGTGGGTTCCCTCAGTATCGCACTTGGAAAGGTGTTTAAGGAACGCTGGCGAGATATCCAAGATGTCGAACGCCTTTCGCTCCCCATCTTCAGTCTCAAGCATACGAGGCGTAGGCCGATGCAATTCAGCATGCATGCGATCCATGACCATATCGACGACATCCCACGCACGCAGCTCCAGGGCGAATTCGTACAGCTCCTTGAGCTCCTGCATGCTCCACTGGATGACTGTAGCCCGTAGCTCTTCCTTGCGCACTTCGACTAGGTCATGCGTAGGCAGATCCTTGCGCAGTGACGGCGTCACACAAGCGACGTAACGGGCGATAGTAACGCCCTGGATACTGTCATCAAACTCAATCAACTGTAGCTCTGAATCGTCCTGCACGCATTCTACGAGGTACTCAGAGTACTGCGTTGCGCACTGGAGGTCTAGGACCGGGCGGCTTGGGTGCCCGAGCATTGAGTCGCCGGCTGAGCGCTTGAAGTGTAGAACGTCTACGCTGTTGCGGTTTGTGAAGTAGCGGGCGACGTCTTCAGCGGATGGGCCGTGTAAGAGGCTGGTCTGGGCGGCGGTGGTCGCGGTAGGGGTGATGGGCTTTGCTTGGGTCTTCTTCTTCTTCTTAGGGAACAAGTCTACGCTGCTGGTGGGTGGTGGAACCTGGGCGAACAGATTCTCGAGCTGCTGGTCTAGCGACATGGTGTTGAGCGATCCGGTTGGTTGAGGCTGCGAATTGGTTGAGGCAGTGAGTTGCCGTCCTGCAAGAGCGCCAGTGGGAATATTTTTAGACCGCGCGGGTGGAGGTGCAGCAGAGCTCTTTTTTCCTTTCCGTCATTGCTTTCGCTCTTGGTCGCGGTATTTTTCACCTTTGGAGGGTTCGGAGCTACTCGCCCTGCCGCCTTTTCAACAGCCAAGTACTTCCTCCGATCTATTCTGCTCACAAACACCAAATTCTTTTCTGTGTAGAACTTCGGTGCCCATTTCTCATAGTGCTTATAGATATTCTTGTCTAGGCTGTCACCATCGCTCATCCGCTTCGGAAGCGACCGCCACAGCGAGATGATCTCTTTCATTTCCAGCTTGTCTTTGTCGAGCCACTCGATTATCTTGCAGTAATCGGGGTGGATCCCGGTTATGCTGGTCCAACTGGCGATACCCGGAATACCGTCTAATAAGGCTTGGATCTCGGTGCCAGGACGGGCGACTCGTGGCTGCTTCGTCCTCTTCGGGGCCTTTGCCTCTGCGGACTTAGGCGTTGGCAGATCTTCCTCTTCATCGCCTTCATCGCTTGAGTTGTCGGTGGTCTTTGACTTCGTCTTGTACCGAGCCACCGCCTTTCCCTTACCAGTGGTAGACTTTGCTGAATCCGCGTGTGCAGCCTCGCTGGAGTCTCCCACCGTGTCACTCTACTCTTCCTCCGCGTACTTGTTAATCAGGGGCGATCCCTCGTGTGTAGCCTCGGTCTGGGTACCGAACTGGGCTTCCAGTTCGCCGTCACCGGCAGATGAACTATCTGTAGCCTTCAGCCTCTTGTTTGGTCGGGCGATTGAGCGATGGGCTGGGCTGTTGTAACCTCCAGGGGGGCTTTTCGCAGTGGTTTCTTCGCCGCGGGAGCGCTCATTATCCAACAGCTTGGTTTCCATACTCGCCCGCTTCCGTTTGTTGTTGAGCGGCGGGCCTTGCGCGGACGCGTCGATATCTGTAGAGCTCATGACTCTACTGGCGATTTGTGTGTTGGTGATGGGGTCGGGTGGACTTGAAGTCATTGAGGGTGGTGTGCGATGGAAACAAGACCAGAAGGTGGAGGGAGTAACGTAGAAGGAGAGCGGGCTCTGTCGAGAACTCTTTGGTAAGCAGGGTGCGGGTCCCGACTCGATCTCCGTGAAAGCATACTCTTGGCATACGCACTGGCTGTGCCCGCTCTTCCAGAAAAGCGCAGAGGCGCTAGACGGAGAGTAAAAGAAATGACCATTGCGGTCATTGAACTCACGAGAAACGAGGTATGGACGGACACAGCGTGGTACAGCGTTGTGTGTTAAGGGTGCGGGGATGGCTTCAGTGTAGTAAAGGGAAACCAGAGTTTAGGAAAAATAGATCGTGAGCCGACAAAGCATAGGAATCAGTGGGAAATATTAAAGGACAGTCATGGCAGGAGAGATAGAGATGATGAACATAGAGTATATCCAAATCCCAAACAATCACACCGTTGACAACGCAGTATCGAGAACGACAACCTCGGGATGAACTTGTGCTCCAGTGTTTTGTATGTATTGGCGTATATAGTGTCGGTCATTCCTAAGATTACCCCTGAGGTGGATTGATAGCCGTTTTGAGTAACAGATCTATCTTCTTCTTATAGAACAGCAGGTTTGTAGGAAGTGATTGATCTAACATGAGAGAATTGCTGCCGCGAATCAACATGGGATCATGAGTGACTGAGCAAGCTTGTGAGTGAACAAAAAATGGGAGGTCGCAAAGCCAATAGGCCCTCCTGCAGCAGAAGCTCATGTGGAAGCACCAGGATGGGAATCACTACCGTAAGGTGACTCAGGGAGCCTGAGATACCGAAAGCCGTTGACTGTTCAAGAAGTTTCTGATTGCCGTCGGGATGTTCGGAGAATTCCAGGCCTCTCCTACCAGTTTGGCGTACTGTCCGTCGAGCATGAGGTTGCGATTCAGGTATAGCATGGTGTTGCCTAATGGAAATGAGTATGTAGTCGGCCCCACAATGCCGTACCTCTCCTGGAAGAAGTAGTTCGCTGAGCGGGCGATAAGTCGAGCGAATTGACGTGGATGCGGACGGTCAGGGTGCATAGTCGAAATGTCGGTCGTTGGTATTCGGTCGGCAGTGTCGAGACTAGAGTAGAGCAACAGGGCAATCACCCAGTATCTTATTGTAAGACATGCTACATCGAAGTTTGGAAATGTGATAGGTGTTGGTGTGGTTGTGACAGGTGTATGGATCTCGTGTTCGTTGGCAACAAGCCATGTCTGAAGCTGAATGTGCAAAGTCCAGCATTTGGCGCATGTTGCTAGGTCAGTTGCCTCGTCCTGTGGAGTTCCAGCGCTCGGAGTTCCCCATCTGTCTACATGTGCGAGGATCTCAGGGAGTCCAGCCATGATGTCGAGAAGACTATCCTGGGGTGTTTTGATTCGACCTCTCCAGGGTACAGTCTTCCACCGCTTCTCGTTTAGAACTGATCTTGTTCGTGTCCGACAGGAAGCGATGAGGGGCCTCCATCTAGCGTTGACGAAGATTGCGTGCGCAGCATCCTCCGTAAATGCCTCGGGTCCTCGAGCGACTATCAAGGCGATTTCTCCTTGCGCATGACTGAGCCAGTTCTGCGCCTGCTTGCTGGACGCTTCTTCTGCGCCAAATAATATTTCAAAAAGGGCCATGACCTGCATTTCAAGCGTTCGATTAGTATCGACCATTCTTCGGGTCGGCCATAAGTTTACTTACATAAGGAATAGCAAGCATAGCCGTACTCCTTGCTCGACTCGGATCCTGCAGGGCTCTCCTAGTCTCCGCAAGCGCTTTGCCGTATATATTACGCCCCTGCTGTTCGAGATACGAGTCATTCGTCTGCTTGCTTAGGGCTAGGGTTCCCATAGCGAAAATGGCTAAGCGTAAAGCTTCGTCTTGACTATTGAGTCGTGGCATCATTCCAACGAGTTGTTTACCCTCTTCATTCGTACTGCTGAGGTCACCTCGCGGTACGTATGTGCTAATGAATGCCTCCAGACTCTTCTCGCTGTATGCTGACTGTGCGAAACTCGCAGATAGTACGCGTGGAAACAAAGAGAAAACATCTAAACCTGAGTGATCCCGTGCAGACGTGATAGCTATCAACGACGTCGCTGGAGGCGTTTCTGGAGGTGAGAGTATTCCAGAACTTATACCGCGTGGTGATCGAGCATAGTGTGAAGCCTGGGTTGTTCGCTCCACTCCGTTATCGTGGTATATGAAGACACGATCCGTGTCGTAACCCCCACATGGTAACCCTCGTTCTGTGCACTGTCCGCACTCAGGTTGCTTGAGGTCGCACTGCGTTCTTCAGCCCAGATTTGTGCCAGTCTGACGGAGCAAAAGGCTTCGCGCACTTACACCTTTCTTCCTTTTCCTGCACGTGATGCATCCTTTCGATCGGCCAGCGACACCTACCATACTGCCTCATCTCCTGAGACGAACACGTCGCGCACAATGAACCCGATGAGAAACGTCGTGGAATGTTGGGTCATCTTTGTACCCGATTAGCATTAGCAACTTCGCAGTCATTGGTGCGCATTCGTTGATGACGCCTCGACAAGACATTCGAAAGGTTTAGGCGCTCGGTGACGGATGGGATCGATGCATCACGCCTTTCCGCTCTAGGATGATTTTGCGCCGCTAGGTTTGAGACGGTTAGCCATGCGAAAAGGGCCGTTACTTATACACTGAAGACTCCTGCAAAGCGCGTACCCAAGCTTTCAGTGCACTACACTTTCTTCGCGATTGCTTTCGATGGCCCGAAGATGCAGTCTGTCGCTGAGATCGGCATGGCTGTGCAACAGACCAGTCGTCGCGTCGCATGATCGACCACAACAGGTTGGCTCAGCCATGATGCAACAACTCGAATGTGCATGCATCTTAACATGTATAAAGAGACTGGACGACCTCTCTGGACGGACTGTCTAGTAGTATACGCATAGATATACACGAATACCACACCAACCATGAGCATCATGGTAACTCCTACTCGAGCGACGTCAAAGTCATCCAAAACTTGGGCTCAGAAGATCTACAAACCCGTCGGCTTCACCAAGGGCTACAACTTCGCACTTTACTTCATCTTCGGAGGTGCAATGGTAGGCTTCTGCCTCGCACGATTCATGTACCTCAACTTCGACAAGAACTTTTGCCCAAGTACACCATCGGGGAATGCAAATGGCGCCGCGCCCGGCGAATGCTACTACTTCCTTAACTTCGATCGGTACAAGGTTGGAATTCTACTGCATCTTGCTGGCGTACTCCCAGCGGGCATCCTCGCGGTATTGCAGTTCACGCCGTACATTCGACACCATTGGATCATGGTGCATCGCGTTTCCGGATACTTCGCGATCCTCCTTTATACCATCAGCCTCGTAGGAGCCTTGATGATTGCACGACACTCATTCGGTGGTGGTCTCGATGTTCAGGTGTGGATTGGCTTCGTAGGCATTGGTGTCCTGGTGTGCTTCATCATATCATACATCAACATCAAGAGGTTGCAGATCGAACAACACCGCGCATGGATGCTCAGAGGCTGGTTTTACGTAAGGTGCCTATGTTTGTATCGTGACCCAGTCCACTCACACATAACAGGCTGGAGCCATCATCACGAGCCGACTCATAATGATCATCGCGGCCATGATCATATCGAAGCAGGAATACTTCGTTGCCTGGCCCTGCGCAAAGATCCAGTCGACTCTTTCGGACGCTTCTGAATTTTTGTTAAGCTATCCATCTTGCGCCGCCTATGTCAATGGCACCGATCTGAACGAGTTTGCGCTTGTGAAGGCCAGCATGGAAGGTCCTGATGGCGCGAATATTGGTGCAGCATTGAACGTTCCATTTGGAATGGCCCTATGGCTATCTGTTGCCATTCATGCAATTGGAGTCGAGATCTATGTGAATCCCACTACACCCCTTCTACTTTTCGACGCATGACTAACTTGTGGATAGCTACATCTTACACCAAAAGAAGCACAACGCCTTCGACAAGTCAGCTATCAAAGACAACTTGGGGCCGGTCTGCGTAACCCTGGGTCTGCAGGACTTACATCTGATCGATTAGGCGATGCGGAGAAATGGCAGCCAGAGCAGCAGTCGAAAACCACTAGCGCAAGCACTGCAGCAAGCGCGACATCGATCGTAAATGTCATCCAGGAGACAAATTGATTGTGTTGGCAGCCTCAAGTTCCTATATATGGCTACTCCTAAAGGTTAGCCAACAGTACCATTGTTCGTATCAAGTTTTCATGCATTGAGCGAGGCGCACTTGATCAACCGCGTTCATAGAAATTCTGCGGCTTCTAATATTGGGAGCTGATATACCCATCTTATGTTCATGTCAAATAATGCCTTGCTGTGCTCGTTCCATTCCAATTGCGATACACATTTGTAGCGCTTTCTCTGTTGTATGTATTAGCTGCAGCATTGAAGGGTCAAAAGTATACGAATCTGGAGCTCCGGTCTCCATCAAAGTCTTCACCGGAATATCTCACGACTGTATTCTTTCGCATCCATCGCTTGCCTGAGGACATACGACCACGGCGATGTAGCAGGCAATCCAATCAGCAGCCCATCTGAAGCTACAAACACCTTTTCGCCGTCAAATTCGAAATTCAGCGATACTGTGTATAGCTTCAAGCTATCAGATGCTCCTGTTCACTTTCCTCCTATGGCAATCGAAAATCTACAGTATACACAAGGAAAACAATCGCTTTCTCGGGTCCGGGGATCCGAGGCTCTTGCCAGTTCACATTGTTCCTGAGTGAGCACTACGGTAGCGCATGCATACGGTTGGTCGAAACTTAGGTGTCATACAGTAGTGCTGCGCCCACAATGACGTGCCGTGATTGATCTTTCAGCCGAGGAAATTATATACAGCCCCGCGGGGATGGGTGTTAGATACTAGAGAATGGCTATGGAATTTCTCTCTGCGGCTCATAACAGATTTCGCACTAGTTTACTGTTGTGAATCTTGGAATTGTCGAAACTATTTTCCCACTTGACTGATACCATAGGTATCTATTGATCTAAATCAAGACCATATTCTACAACCTCATTTCCTACTCTTCTGCCCTCAAAATTTCGGCGCTCGATATAGCAGAAGCGATCTGTCGCGAAATGGCTTCATTTGCACTGCTCCTCCTTGTGCTTCTCGGCCTAAGCATCCTTGTACTTGCAGCACCGACCAATTCTCCAGCTCCGCCTTTATCCAGCGAGGTCATAATTGGCCTAGTCGGCGTCATCGTGGCTGTGATAATGATTCTGATCATTTTCGCTCAATCGCCCCGCCTACGCAGAAACCTCAGAAGTGAGTGAGGGGAAAATTAAATACTTTCAATGCTGCTGCAGTGCATCCTCATCAGTCATCTGACTTTTCTCAAGATTGCTTCAAGCGCAATCGCCGTGATCCAGTACCGCAGTTGCAGCGCAAATACAGAGAATACCTCGAATTCAAGGAGTGGATGAAAATGTCCGCTATGTGAGCGTCCTTGCGGGGCATTTGGCATGGCAAGGTGCTAGGACGGGGCAGGTATGATGCTAACCAAATCTGACCGCCTGCCACATGCTGACATGGAGGACAACATCCTATTCGCGCAAATGGGTATGTCCTTGCTAACAATTCCGGTGCGATTTTCAAGATTGGAGACCTCGGGAATTACTATGATACATGTCCTTTGACTTTTGTGAGGAATTGAACGCAATACATATCCTAGTGCAAACCCAGTCCTCGAACGATGACGACATGCAATGCTGAGTTGATCCATATTTGATGCTTGGATGGAATAGTTAAAGTATTCCGAAATCTTTGATAAAAATGTACAGAATGACATATAAGGTCAGAAGAAGCGGAAGGGTGATGAGGTTCTGCGCGCCGATGATTCCAGTCGGTTTTTTCTTTTCACAAGTTACATCCACACATTTCTAGAATATTTTCGCATCATTCCGTAGATTTTCTGGCTATTCGAAGAGTAAACAATGCGTGTTTGGAAGGACTTCAAGTAGTTTCTGATCTCACCGCTGTTGATCGCTGATTGGTTGCCTTACAATTCAAGAGCAGCGCCTTCACACCTATTGATTGGCTATGATTTGTGAGTCTTACGCAGTTAGGAAGGTTTCAGGGACCGGTCACAAAGATTGCCAGTGGAGCGTGTATGTCGGGCATCATGGTCACTTCGCCAGCTTCATGATTTGGGCGTCGTCAAGAATCAGTCCTCAGTATAAGGGGAAGTTGATCAATGCCATAAGATGGTTCATCAGGACCAGCTTCGTCGGTTAGAATACATACGTGCATGTTTGGCAATTCGTTTCGTAGCCTTGTCATTTTCTTTCGCGGATTGACTGCTTAATTCGACTTCACACTCCTGCATAACACCCCTGCCAAGAGCCACTCGAGCCTGCCACATGACTTGCAGTCCAAGCATGAGATCAGTTGTAGCACGACTCATACCACTCTTTCTAGCCATTCTGGCACATGGAGCACCACTGCAGCCTAGTCAAACCTCCGCCCCGGCTTCTGGTTGGTCCAGAGATGCAATCGTTACCCTGATTGGTGTCCTCGTCGCTGTCATAGGCATCGGCATCACGCTCATTGCTTCACCGAAAACGCAAAGTACTGTCATAAGTGAGTGGCTATGACTTCAAGCAGTCAGTCAGTACGCTGAATCAATACAGACTGTATCATGCGCAATCATCGGCACTCCATCCAGCAACTGCGACGAAGCTACGACGAATATAAGAGGTTCCGACAGTGGGAAGAGATGACGGCCACTCAGTGAGAGCAATGCTCGTATGAGAAGGGAAAGGTCAGACTCAAGGTCGTCACGGCTTGCCGCAAAATATACCCGCGAAGACGACATTAGCACCGTCAATTCGCCTCTTTCGTCAGCGTGTCGCTTGGGGCTAGCAACTGTATTCCATCACAGAAAGAGAGTTGAAGACCAGCATGCGAGTATGGATATCGCAAAGAATTTCGCAGAGGATTTCGGGGCCGTGCCTATCTATCGAGGTAGATCAGTCATATCATGAATCATAGATCTTCGTAGCATTCTTGAAAGTCAACCGAGTGCACTTGCGTCTACCACGGAAGCTGGAGAGGCGTGGGGAGCTTGTCCTTCGCTCCTAGGACTGGCTCAGCAGTGCCGATATCACTGTGTTTGTCAGCTTTGAGGCGAGATTCCCGGATTTGTACGCACCCAGCGCCACGAGGTGCCCAGTACTGCCCGGTCTTGCTAATGTCGAATGTCTCGACCCACTCCACCAGAGTCTTTGCAGCAACATCCGGCGTGACAGCACCACCGTCATCCCAGAACTTGTCAAACCCGACGTTCTTCGTCATCTCCGTACGCATGAAGCCCGGATGTACAGCAGCAACTGCTACGCCTCGGTCCTTGAGATCCAAGCTCAGCAACTTCGCACACATGTTCAGTGCGGTCTTGCTAGCATGATGACCGTAGTTTCCACCGCCTTCCGACTCGTGTCTTAGCGTTATGCTTCCGCTCTCCGAGGAGACAAAGATGACCTTCGACTTTTCCGAAAGGAGCGATCCATTGTTCGCAAGCGCAGTGACAAGAATCGTGGGGCCAATGACACATGTCTTGTACATGCGTTCTTGGTCGGAGAAGGAGGGCTCTTTGAGGGACTCGGTAGCAAAGTAGCCGGCCGTTATGATGACAGTGTCGATCTTGGTGATTTTGCGTGACTCCAAGTAACGTACGAGGGTGCAGCTAGCCTCTTCTGTTGCAATGTCGATGCTAGGGATATAGGCGACGTTCTTTGCTTCGCATTGTTAGTAGATCAAGGCACTCATATCAGATCACAGAGCGAAACGATTTGAATCATACTCACTGCTGGCTGGAGGGCTCGAAGTTCTTGCAGTCGCCAGCACTTGATTGTTAGCATCGGCTGCATAGGTCTTGACAATGCTAGCGCCCAGGCCGCGAGTTGCGCCGACGACGAGAATCGTAGGCATTTTGTGTTCGAGGGTGTGAAAATGAAGAGGTTCCAGGAAGAATCAGGGTTTGCTAGGTTCGTGATGGCGAGACTGTAAGCAATATGAGGTAATACGACGTCGTTGTTGACATTACGTGCTTGGTGGAGTGAATGTGGTACTGATAAGGAATGACGCTAAGATAAGGCGCGTCACGTCATGTTTCTTCACCGTCGATGGCACCTTCACTTTTCCTTCGGACAGGTGCCAGCTGCATCGTGAATGCCGTCACGCTTCCCCGTACCCGCAAATCCTTTCTTTGGATCTAGCTCCTTCCTCAAAAATGCGATGCCTCAGGAACAACCAGACGAATGACCACGAATCGCAGCCATCATAGTGGGCAAGACCAAAAGAGGCGACTGACGTTTTGAAGTGGGACAAGTTGTAGCGTTGGCTGATCACAAAAGTTCCTGAAGCTATACACAGGACGTTGCCGTCAAATTTGAAAGCTAGCGACACTGTGTAAAGCGTCAGGCTATTGGATGGGTCGCCTGCTCTTTCCGTTGTATTACAAGGTCTTTGAACCGTCTGTCGTGCTCAGAGAATGGACGGAAAAATACGTTCCTGCCGATCAGCCATTTTCCGGTCTCCATGCGGAGAATAAGTGGGGGTATCTAGGTAGGCTAATGTCAAACTTCGCTAAGTGCTCATCGACAACGATCCCCTAGCATGCAAGATGCTGTCGCTTGCCGCTTCAAGACAAGGTGAAGAAATAGTCGTTCTCTTTCATGCGTCAACGCTTCGCTATGACGAAGGATATGGCTAATATCACTGTCTGAAGGCGTTTGCGCCTAGATTTAAGCACGACTTGTTCGCAGTCAACGAGACGGCTTAGCAAACAATCAAAGTACCTTCAAGATGCGAGCTTCACTTGTGGCGACTCTGCTATGTACTTTGCGGATCGCCCACGCGGGGCTGGATGTGGATGCGCTCTCCACACAGTATTTCGGCAACGACTCCCCATGGTACCGAGACCGCATACCTTTCTTCGAATCAAGTGATAAGGAGATCACGGATGTATACTACTACCGCTGGAAGATATTCAGAGCCCATCAGCGCGATCTGGGAGCCAACGGCTTCATCTCGACCGAATTCCTCGATGATGTTGGCTGGCAGACTGCGCCATGGGCATCATTGAACGATGCAACGGGCTTCCACATCCTCGAAGGGCGCTGGTGTCGCGATCGACGCTTCAAGGAAGATTATGCCACCTTCATACTTGGGCCTCAAAGTAATAGAAGACAATTCTCTGAGAGCATGGCTGCAGCCGTCTATCAGGGCTACTTGGTAGACGGTGTAGCTGAAGACGCAATTGCTAGGCTTGCGAATATGGAGACAGTCTACAATGCTTGGGACGACTCGTTTGATGCTTCGAAGGGATTGTACTATGTAGAGCCGATTCGGGATGCGACAGAGTACACGATCTCTAGCATTGATGCTTCGGGCGGAGATGACGGATTCTTCGGCGGAGACTCATTCCGACCGAGCATCAACAGCTATCAATTTGACAACGCTCGAGCTATTGCGAAACTCGCTGCGTTGAAGGGTGGCATGAACGCTACAGTCGACTTGTACAATTCAAGAGCTACAGCAATTAAGGCTCGCGTGCAAGAGGCGCTGTGGAACACCACATTTGAGCACTTTATCGATCGATTCCAGGTTAACAACACAAACGTAACATACTGGGACCCCATTCGTGGTCGAGAGCTCGTGGGTATGGTACCCTGGACGCACAGTCTACCTGACGATACGCTAGAGTATGCCGAAGCATGGCGACATGTTCTAGATCCTAGTCAGCTCGCTGGAGAACATGGCTTGCGCACAGTTGAGCCAAGCTATGAGTACTACATGCGCCAATACCGCTATGTCGAAGAGAATGGCCGCCAGCCTGAGGTAAGCAGTGGCTACCTATGTTACCCCAATTCCATTTTGCTAATTTTTGTACAGTAAGTCGCACCTATGCCCAATTTGAGTGATTCTAAGAAGATAGCAAGCTGCTTCAAAAGTACTGCGGCCATGGTGGTGCACCTTCCCCACTTTGCTGCCCACACTCCTTCACCGACCCCCTTTCTTTTCCTTAATATACAAGACACCTACTAACTGTTCAGATGTCAATGGAATGGGCCAGTGTGGCCTTTTCAAACTACACAAATTATTTCTGGTCTGGCAAATTTCCTTAATAACTACCCTATCGGTACAGCAGCCGGCATCGTGAGACAACTCGACCACACAAAGCTACTGAAGCAGTACGCGCTTCTCCATTACAACCCCGAGCGCGAAGGAATTCTGGACCTTGAAGAAGACTATTACCCCGACACTGGCTATCCTATCGTCGGTCTCAAGCGCTCACCTCACTACTTCCACTCCGGATTCATCGATCTGGTCCTCTCTGGTCTCGTTGGTATTCGACCTTCCGCCGACAACGTTTTGGAAGTAAACCCACTTATCGAGGACTCCATTATTACTTACTTCCGTGCTGAGCGCATCATGTACCACGGCCACGAGATCGCCATTCAATACGACGTTGACGGCTCACACTACACCGCCAAAGGCCTTCAAATCGAGATCGATGGCGAGATTGTAGCATTCTCGCCAAAGCTTACCAAGCTGAGTGTACCGTTGACGAGACTGTCACCAAAGGCAGCTGAGAGACGAATCGCGCAGTCAATTCAACTGAACAGTACAGCGGCATATCCACGCGCCAGCGTCTCCATCCCAGGCTTCAATTCATCGAAGCTATACCCAGCAATTGATGGCCGTATCTGGTTCTTCCCCGAAACTGATGTGGCGAACGGATGGAGTACGCCGGTATCCAACGGGACGGAGATGTGGCTAGAAGTCGATTTCGGAAACAGCACATCGACGAGTGGCGCAGAGATAGCATTCTTCGTGAATGAAGAGCAGGGCTTTGACGTCCCTGGAAACTACAAAGTTCAGATTGCTGGTCAAGATGTGAAAGGTGGGAAGTACGGAGACATAGTGGCGAATGGGATCACTGAGGTTAGTTGGGACGAGTTTACGAGCGAGAAAGTGAGGTTGACGTTTGCGCCGAAGCTGGAAAAGAAGGTTAGAGTGGTAGAGTTCAAGGTGTATTAGACACACGTTGAGCATTCGCGACTACCACATTATATCGAAAAGTGACACATTCTCATACAAGGATAACTGACTGTGTTCACACTGGACGATTTGACAACATTCTCCATTTCGCGTTGTTTCCGGTGAAGCGATGCAATACATGGGAACTTGTAAGCGTTGCGCATGACTCCATCGTTCACTTTACGGCGCTGCAATGCGCCTTGACTAGGAATTCCTCGTGAAAGCGGCCATTAAGATTGAGGCGCTAATACACTTCTTGCGCAACTTGGTCTCTCTCACATCTCTGCCCTTACACATCGCTCTTCAACTGTTGCTTGCACTTTCGAGTTGAGAGGTACGCGTATCAAGTCGTCCGTTCGCGCGCGCCTTCACTGACCCTCGACTGCGCCCTCTGTTTACATCCACCTGCCACGCAACGCCGCCGCTCTCGCGCCTGCGCCTGCCAGCGCTCTCAACCGATCCTCGCCATGCCTCCAGACGTGGTCCGGCAGTTTTCCGCCATGCTCAACTCACGCTTCGCTCTGTATGGCAATTTCCAAATGGGGCGCGAAACACCCAAATCACCCAAGATCGTCCGCGAAACGATTAGGTATCCGAAGAGGAGCGTCACAGATGCAAGCAATCCTTGCCTAGACACTACGCAGTCTTTCGAACACGCCTTGAAGTGCGGACACCTCGTTACGACCGCTCTGCCCAATGAGCCGTGTGCGCCGAACTGCTATCACGTGGACGACGATGCGGACCTCGACCGCTCTTTGAAGTACAAGAGGGCGATGAAGATGAAGAACGGTAATACTGTTAGCGACAAGCCCTTCTATTGCGATGCGTGCGTCGAGATAGAGAACGAAAAGAAGATACCAGCGGCCGTCTCATCCTCGGTCGCTGAAGAGCGGCGCGCAGTTTTAAATGCAACAGAGGCGAAGACGCGTAAGAAGGCCACGGCATTCAGGAAGTGTTACATTGCGCTCAAGATCACGAGCGTACCGTGTCATAGCGATGGGACGCTCTCGTCGCGATATACACCGAGAGATGAGAGACATCCGTTCGATACGGCGATGCCGAGGACGGGGGAGAACATGTTTGAGGATGTCGACCCTGACCCGAAGGACGTGGACGTGACGGCAGATACAGCTAGGAGGACGTCTGAGAAGCTTACTCGAAGCGACGCCGGATTCTTCGACAGCGACGATTACTGGGATGCGGACAGCACTCATGCTTCGGGAAGGACCAGCAGAAATCATGCTCCAGCTTCCAAGAGCGCTCGCCATAGCAAAGCCGATGCTGCCACCAATGTCCCGGTGAACAGGTACAATGACCAGATTGCTACTTCACGCCAGCGCAGAAGCTCCAATGTACGAAGTTACACCCAGGCCACGAAGAGAAGGAGCACAGCGGGAGATGAGGAGTATAACTATGCAGGGGATAGCGAAGGTGTCGAGCAATCGAACAAGCGACCGCGCGTTACACCTGTCACACGTCGATCAAGCAGGACGCAGAGGAAGAAGACATGAGTAGAAGCGGCGAAGTAGATGGAGGCTCATGTTGCCATGGAGCTTTCAATGTACATAGCGGAACAACGACGAGACTGATAACTTGGGTATAGCTCGTAGACTACGACATGGCTACCTCATACTCTCTATAATTTTAGAACGCAGCTTGGCAAATACATACATATACCTGTTGTGCTACCTGGGCTATTTCCCCTTTGCCTGTTCCTCCAGCATCGGCTTCGCAGGCATAGTCGCAAACCGACTCATCACCTGAATGTTCTTCTCTTTGCTCATCCTCTCATCGCTGTTGCTGATCTGAGCCAGTATCTTAAAGTAATCGATGTAGAACGCAGGAGTGTATGTGTTGAAGAACTTCGCTTCCTGGTCGAATGGGTTGGAGAACGTATGCGGTGCGCGAATAGGTACAGTGACGTAGTCGCCAACATGCGCATCGTGATACGCACCATCAGGGGCGTGAAAGCGTACCACGCCTTGTGTCACAAGGAAGGTCTCGTCGTGCATTTCGTGCCAATGGGCTGGCGGACCGACTGTGTTTGGTGGCAGTGTGAATTCAGCAGAACCTATGCGGTTGTCTTGAACGATCAGTACTTGTGAAAAGAGTGTTGTTGGGGGGAATAACCTGTCATTGATCCGTCCTCCATAATTCTGCACGTAATGTGACCAAGCTTCAAGATATCGCCCGATGTAGAGGATACGAAGTTGATTGGTCTTCGTGGCATCTCCATAGTTGACAAAGCCTGTATTGCTTCGTCGTCCATGGTCGTTAGTGTAGTGTTAGCTTCTTGGGGGGTCAAATGAACTAATCAACGACAAAAGACAGGACTCTAAAGACAGTCACAAAGAGGACAGATAAAAATTAGGAACAAGGGGTGCTGGACATGAGCATAGATATATGTGCTATGGAATGAGCTATACGGATGCGGAGACCCGGACTGACCCGGTCTCTGACCGACGTACTGTGGCTTGAAAAAGCCCTGATGACATGAAAAGGCTTGCAGCTGTAGACTGATCTAGGAAGTAATACGGAGAAAGTTCGATTCATTTGCACGTGCGGGACCTTGTTACTGTCGTGTTGAAGCAAGCATCGTCGTCGCCTGGAAATACCCCGCGTTCCTGAAACGATCTAGTGCGGGGCAAAGAATGGTGGATCCCGAACGCGCCTTCCCGCTTCAATTCACCACGCTAGCTGCAACGGACCCACAGGTGCAGAGCATCCCTGTAACACACGTCAGGGCTGTTGCCTGATGCACGACCTACCATGACCATCATGTGGCATCTGTCGACGAACTCATAACTTTCGTCTCCCATCATTACAACAAGATCAACTCTGTGCATCACTGCGAACAACCAGCAAACATGGCGAAGAAACTGTGGACGATGCTCGAGAATAACCCAGAGGTCATGAACCAGCTTGCTCAGTCACTGGGTTTGGATGATACCCTCTCTTTCTACGACGTCTACTCCCTCATCGACCGAGAGTTTCTGGCCTTCATTCCGCGACCTGTCTATGCTCTACTTGTCATTATCCCGCTTACACCAACATGGAAAGAGATGCGACAGTCAGAGGACAAGGACAAGCCTGAGTATGCCGGCAAAGGCGAAGACGACCCTGTCATCTGGTTCAAGCAGACCATCGGCAATGCATGTGGCAGCATCGGCCTCGTCCACACCCTGCTCAACAGTGAAGCTTCAAAACACATCAAGCCAGATTCGACCCTCGACAAGATCCGCAAAGATGCACTCCCAAAGACGATGTGGGAACGTGCCAAGGTCCTAGAGGACTCAGATGGTTTCGAAAAGGCACATGTGGATGCCGCCAAGTTGGGTGATACAGCTGCGCCAACGCCCCAGAACAACGTGCACAGTGGACAGCATTTCGTCGCGTTTGTCAAGGCAAAAGATGGACATCTGTGGGAGCTTGAAGGAGATCGCAAAGGTCCGCTCGATCGAGGCGCGCTGAAGGACGACGAGGATGTGCTGAGCGCGGCGGCACTGGAGAAGGGCTTAGGAAGATTGATTGGAATCGAGTCGGAGAAGGGTGGGGATCTCAGGTTCTCAGCTATCGCGCTCGCGCAGAGTCTCAATTAGAGGCGTCTCGCTGTTTGTGTGGGCCAGAAGAGCACACTGCCTCTAGCAGTGGCATCACTAAGGCATTACATGGCAGCTTTACCTTGAAGATGACTCATATGTACGGTTCATGCTACCATAGCAGCATGAATCACGAGAAAGCAATGAGACTGATACATACATCCTCTTCCACTCGCCCTGTGCCTCAACGAGACATTGTATGCAGCGTGCTGTAACACAGAGACCGTCAAGCACATCACGCTGCCGCAGTATATGCACAACTTAAGCTCAAGTTGTGTGGTCTTTGATTTTGGGTGCTTGTGCAATCACCTTTGTGTCGCTCGAGCCGATATCGCTGGGCTCGATGGCCTAGGTGAGCACCAACTCGAATTCACGTAGACCTAGCAAACGCCAACAAGGCTGTCGCCGTCCGGAACCATAGACTCGCCGCTCCTAGCGTAGCCAAGGCCTGCCTGGGTATGTAAGCCTGCCCGCTCCCTCGAACTCTCTTTCTTTTTCCTCATCCGCGCACTGTAAGTTCAACCCACCCCACCACCTCAGCGTCCACCTCACTAAGACATCCCCTCCCAGGAGAAGTTCATGCCTCATGCGCAGATCCTATCCGGATAAAGGTATGCAAGACGCGTTCCCCAGAGGCGACACTGTTCTAGCAGTAAATCTGTGGTTCAACGGGATAAGGTTAAGGCTCAGTGAAAGACTGGCTGACCAGGGACGGCTTGCCCGTCCCAGTCCGCGACCATATTCGTACTCGCTTCGAAACTGCTGGCATGCATGGCCCTTTGTCCGTCTTGAGTTTGGTTGCGGCGAGCTGCACGTTTTCCCTTGTGGAGTGTTTGCCATGTGATATCTTTTTCATTGGGTTTTGATCCTTAAGGATCGAGCTTGAGGAAGAAGGAATAAATTGAGCTTGTGGGTGGGTGGGTGCGTGCTTACACCAATTTTGACTACGCACGTTTGCCGGCCGCGCTGCGACGGGCGTTATGTTGCGTTTGTCTCTGCACATTCACTCTGCCGCACGTGATATATCGGAGGCTAGTGGGCTTGGCGGCATTCTGTTGTTGATGAACTCTCTCACCTCGCCTGGGCCATTGAAAATCCAACCACCCTCGCAAATTCGAGCTCGCATTTTCGGTGTATCAACTCAATATCACTCACCATGCCCCACATCACCATGAATGTCACCGACAAGGACGACATCACCATGGACATCACCGATGAGGCTGGCGCCGATCTCGCAGTCGCACTTCTGCCAGCAGATAGCTGGACTCAGCATCTGAACGACCCGGCATCTACATATGCCACCACCTCGCCTCCCGTCCTACATCAGATCATTGGGGCTGTTACAACCGAGTACGAGAAGATAGTCGAAGCATGGCGCCAAGAGAAGGCCCGCACAGACCGCCCCCAAGCCGAGAAGGACGAGATGATGCGCCAAATCCAAGCCAACCAGGTCAAAACGATCAGTGCCGCGCCTCTTGCTTTCAGAAGCAAGGCAGCTGCATGGTCACGGAGCACGACAAACCCTCTCCGAAAGTCGCAGGCAGACGGCTACATCAACTTTTCGCTGCCGAAACCTATCTATAGCGATATGTGTATACGGGCAGGACAAGGCAAACAGTGCCAGCGCAGCAACTGCAAGTATGTGCATAAGAACCAGGAAGAGGTGGATGGAGACGTCATTGCGGGCTTGGAGTCTGCGAACAAGGCTGCAGAGAAGGAGGCGCATGAGCGCATGGAGTTTAAAAGGCAGCCTGGATGTCTTCAGAGACTTTCGGAAGCCTGTACAAGACATCTTGTAGCACCAAATACATTCAGGATTCTTCATAAACTTATAAGTGTGCTCCTGATGACTATTAGATCACTCAGCGCATGTGCAGTGTCTAGACGTAGTTCTCCCTTTTCCCACTTTCTCCGCTGCGGTAGATCGCATCAATCATCTTGTGTCGAAGGAGCGCATCATCCCAAGTCGTAACACTGTATCCCTGGTCCAGCCCTTTGCCAGCCAGCGCGTCCCAAGCTTTTCCAACATTGAACGAGAAGTCTGCAGCCTTCTCAACTTGGACCTCCTCAATGCCTTCATTCGTTGCCAACTTCAAGCTCGGCTGGAACATCTGAATATGCCCACCCATCGCGTTGGGATTCTCAAACACGAGCGATCCTTCCGTGCCGTTAATCTCCCAGTAGAACTCGCGTCTAGTGCGCGAATTTCCTCCCACGTAGGTTACACCGATGACGCCACCGCTGTTCGCGAGTCTGCCGTTAAAGGAGACGTGGTCGTGTGCTGTCTTGGTGACTTTTCCATTGGGCTTCCCATCTTTGTCTATGAAATCGTGCTCGGGTTGGACGTTGGCAATAGTGGCGGAAATATCCTTGATCTCGCCGAGAACGTAACACAATGCATCGACTGCGTGGCCGAAGGGTATGGTTACCAGATTCGCGCCGGCTTCCACGGGTAAGCCGTAGAGAAAGCTCTCTGGAATGACCGAACCAAAAATCATGCCCTGTGAAATGGAAATTAGCGGCAGGCATGGGGATTTCCGGGATAGGGTACGTAGAAGGACTCACGTGACCATACATAGACGTGTTCAGAATTCTCCCAAGTTGTCCTGACTGGATGATCTCTTTCGCCTTGATGATGGCTGGGTTTTGGCGAGCTTGCAACCCTACCACGGTCTTTACGCCCTTTGCTTTGGCTAGCTTGACGAGTTCCTCCGCTTCAGAAAGGTTGCGGGCAAGTGGCCATTCTGAGAAGACATCCTTGCCTGCCTCAAGCGCAGGAACAATGAGCTTGTAGTGCTCTGGTACATTGACGCTGACGGCTACGATGTCGACATTGGGATCTTTGGCAATGGCGGAAGGATTGTCGTAAGTAGCCACGCCCTCTAACTGGAACTCCTTTGCCGCCGCCTCGGCGGACGCCTTTGAGCTGTTCTGCAGAGCGGTAATTCTGTAGAGATCAGTGTTCTGAAGGTAACCGAGGTGAGACCTTGAAGCCCATGAGCTGCGAGGATTAGCCGAGACATCCGATACTGGTTTCTATTCAAGCATACCCTTTTGCTGAGAGACCGATAAGACCGATGTTCCTCCGTGAAGATGTCATTATTGCTTTTGGTAAAGTCTCAGGGATGTTTGAGATGTGTTTGAAATTGTGGTGTGGTTTAGAGATGGTCGAAGTCGTGCTTTTGTCTTCTTGGAAGTACGATATACGGTCCTTATATGTAGCCAAGATGTATGGCATCGATCAAGATTCAGGTTCAGATTCAGACCAGCATACCTTAGTAATGACATGCGACTTTGCGGAGCGTATAAGCGGGTCTTTTCAGGATATGATGGTTCTGGTTTAGCGCCGGACGGATGTCGTTTCTTCGTCCGCCCGATATCACGTCCTCTGCATCATCCGAGATAGTACCAGTATTGAGCAGCAACTTCGCTGACACCCGATAGAACCGCATCCTACCACGAAGAATTATTTGGTATCACCAGACCTCTGTATTTCAAAGCAATGGAGTTAACATCGGGATTTCAAAGCAGAAGCAACCCCTTCGAATCGAATGCAGCAGACATACAATCATCGTTTTGGGCCCGTGGATCAAAATGGTCCAGCACAGGGATACCATATGCTGCAACACTCTTCTAATCTTCTGATATGACAGGCTCTGATCGCACAATGATTAGATGACAACCGATGGTAGCTGTCTGAGTCGTGAGGCAACTGCACATTGCCACTACATTCGAACGTTGTGCACACAACCTTCCACCACATTGTAAGCGAAGTCCGTGACGAAGCGAAGAAGCCGGAATAGGCAATTGAGCACAAAGTATCGAAGACTGCCGCGGTCATCGGACCTCCGAAACCCCGACAGCATCTTTAACGCACTTCTGAGGAGGCCACTTCCTCTCAGTCAGCACAGACTCCTACGTTCCCTTCGCCACGAAGCAAACCTAACAGATAAGTAACAAACTGGGCACATGGTCCAACAATAGTGTACGGCTTTACTTCTACTGCTTGCGATGCGGCTACAGGTACAAATGGTTCCTGCCATGGTGGTCAATCGCTTCGAGCGGCCGCCAGGCAGCGAAGCTGAATTCTGTTCCTTTGTGAAGGACCATGCGGAATACCGTATTACACACCTGAATACTTTCCCGCTAATGTTTTGCGGATCGAAGTCGAATCAGATAACATTGTTGGTATACTCGTCTAAGTTCCTACATCATGCCTGCGACCTGAGAGTATGAGACGATACTCGCAGGCGACCGCGGTCATAATCACTCTGGAGCGTAAATCTCACCATGTTCAACTACAGTGAGGGTAGTAAAGTGATGGAACTCAGGCTGGCTCGCGCTTGTGATTCACTTCCTCCAGCAGCTCTAACGCGTATCGACGAGGCGCCACTGACATACAGCAAGCTTCTGAACCACTTTATGATGCGTACGTTGGACGTGAACTACAATACGCGTATCACCGCTTACGAGCTCCAGCATTCACTACCTGTGCTGAAGACACTAGCCCGCAACCTCCGTCTCTCTAGCCAGGAGTTTTTGTTGAATGGTTTCGACAACGGTCAAGATGGCAGGTGGAAGCAGACCAATATGCCCACCGACTCCAATGTATTTGAGCAGATCTTCAAAGTGCTTGCTTTCCGCGCACGTAAGAAGCAAGATACAGGCATCTTGGTGCTGGCCAACCCTTTGCTGGGGATCAAGGATTCGGCGGAGCAAGTAGCTACGTACCAGTTTGTTAAACAGCTGAATAGTTCGCAACATAATTTGTGATCCAGATTTCGGCTCGTCTTCTTTCCTTGTCTTTTGGCTTTTAGAGCCTCGAATCTCTTTATTCAGATCTCATACTTTGTTATTCAAATTCTATTCTGGACAGCTACAAGAGATTGTTCGAATTACTTTCTTGATTTTATACAGCGGCTGGGAACATGTTGATCATTAGAACGTGCTGTTTTAAACAGTAGAGGTCTACCCCAGTCTACTTTTACTGCCGTTGCTCCTCATGCTTTCCAAGATGCCTACCACCATCGGTCTGGTGAGCGGACAAGACTTGCGAACAGATGCCACATACAAGTACATCTATCGCATTGCCTATCTTTCACCTATGTGTCACGTGAGTTATCGTCGGTAGGGAGCCCCGAGCATGCGTTGGCCGCAAGCTTTTTAGGGTATTCACCTTCACCTGCGCTCCCATCAGTCAACATACGACTCCCCAATATTTCTCCCCACCGCTCCCAACTTATCACAGCTACTCCACCACTTACCCGCGACCCAACCCAATAACTACACAACTTCGTAGGTTGAATTGATTCCACAATGCCACCCCAGAGGACAGTCATGACGGGTCGCAAACACAACCTGAGGGCCGGTGCACGCTCGAATATGTCGCGCGATGTGAGGGACTCAATCACATCGGGTGACATGCCTGCGAAACCATCACCTTTCAGGCTGACGATCCGCCCACCTACCGCGCCCACTCTCGGCTTCGAAAACGATCCGTATGGCCAAGAACAAGCAGATGAACAGCCAGAAGAGGATGAGGAGCTGCCTATCGCACATCCGGTGGCAATTAAGAGGAGTCGCTCTGGTCGCGAGATCAAGGCAACGAAACAGCATGACTTCGCCTATGGAAGCGATATCGCCATTCCTAGCTCCGTCGGTAAGGAATATGACGAGGAAGGCGAAGATGACTATCGGGGAGCCCAGGGCCCTTCACGTGAGTAGCAGCACCCAATCCTCCAATCACAAATATGACTTTATGTTGACTCACTATTCTAGCGATGCTTCTGCAGCAAATGAAACGCGGACCTGGTCGTCCACGCAAGAGCAACTCAGCTCAGCCGTCGAAGGGCCCATCTAAGCGCAAGTCAGATGGGCCATCGGCGCGCAACTCGAAGAATAAGCCCATGGAAGCAACACCTCAGGCTCCCATAGTACCACAAGACAATTGGCCTACCGATTCCCAGTCCCGCGGTCCTCGCGCGCCTCCGAGAATCGACAAGCAACTGGAAGACTGCGTCAACCAAATAATGAGCAAAATCGGTCGTGGCCCTAAGATAGCCGTCGAGCTGCCTGAAATGAACCCTGAAGGTGCCGAAGTAGCCTACACAGCTACACTGCTCATGCGCATATACATCCGCGCGCACACCGAGGGCAACTGGAATGTCTGCGATCTCGTGGCCGACACCTGGATCCGGGCATTCCACGCCAAGCGCCGCCGACAAGAGCAGTACAATCAGTTCGACGCGCTGTGCTGGCGCTTCAACGAGGCGCTGTCCAACCGCCGCAACGCAGGTCTGAAGGACTACGACCAGAACGCCCCGGACTGGAGCCGTGTGTTGAAGGAAAATGACCCGCTTCTCGAGAAGAACGTCACGGACTTCGATCCAGAACTCCTCGCTCAGTTGTACACTGAAGCCGACAGTCCCTGCGCAGCACGCAACCTCTGGGCTGATACGATGGCGCTGTGTGGCAACAAGCTCGAGAACCGCATGCAGATTGACAAGCGCCGTGGTGTGCAGTGGAATCCGAAACTCATCTACGATATCATGTGTACAACGCTGCGCATGACGCGTCGCAAGCTCACTTTGAAGATCGAGGAGGCGACTGAGGCTGCGTGGTGTAAGCGATATCATATGCATGCTTTGCATGGTACGCCGTGCTACCGCAAGATTGCGTATGATCGAAAGGTGGCGAGCGAGGACAGCAGCGATGAGGATGGGTCAGAGAACAGTGCGCCTATGACGCTGGAGTTAGGGGCGGACCTTGCAATGCCTTCCGCGCGCGGTCTTGGGGCTATGGACGGCAGCGATGCTGTTATGGGCGATGCTATGGATGAGGATACTGAAGGTGAGTCCGATGGTGAGTAGATGGGTGCTTAGCCTCGTATGTGACCTGGATCTGGAGAATGGCGTACCATTCGGAAGGGCTTTGGATAGGAGTCGATACCTCAGCTTAGGATTTTGGATGCATATAAGACCCTCATTCGCATGAATGAAGCTAAATGAACTTAGCACAATTAAATATGTTTTACTGCTCTCCACTTTCCCTATAAAGTACTACTGCAGGTTATTAACTACGAGAGTGAGTGGACATGGGCAAATTATAGCCTCAGAGCCTGGACCCTCTTTGCTGTCTGTCGTCGTTGAAAACCTGTCGTACACAATCATTAACTCATAATTGCATGGGCAACTCTGGCAACACTTTTGACTCAAGCAGGGAGGCTGTTCTCCTTTGTATTGTTCTGGCTTTAAGTTCATCGCCTAGTAGGTCCTGACAGAATACATCCATCAGCACACTCAGGGTCAGTTGAGTTGTAAGCGATCTGACCCACAGAACCACCAGGCTCAGTGCTAGGATCACGCGGGCTTTGGAACATGCGTCCATCAGCTGGCGAGACCAAGGTCTCGATAATGTCGCCAAATGGATTCCTGACGTGCGCGATTGGCTGGCCCTTGACGACCGGCTCGTCAACCTGAACCAATCTCTCGACGAAACCACCATGTTGCGAAAATGAGTCGTGGAATGTGTTGGCAATGTAAACATTGCTAAGGTTTGGCTCGACGGTGGTGTTGGACGGAGTGAGCTTCAAATCAACCATGACGCGGTTGACGAAGTCGACTGTTCGGTCGATCAGGCTGTTATTCCAGATCTTTGCCTGGCCCATCTCCACCGTGATGGAAGGTACCTTGTTGCGAACGAAGGTGGTTTCAATCGAACCGGGCTCACCAGGGTCGATCTTGAGAGTATCTGGCTGGAGGAGCTTGGCCATGCGCTCGACGTAAGGGAGTCTGAAGTCGGCGTAGCACCATAGAGAAGTGTCACCACCAGATGAAGGTGTGTCTGTATAAGGTCAGCGGTGCCAAAGAAACCTTGAAGGTCTGACTAACGAAGATCGATGCCAACATCCACTTGAGATGTGTTGCCCCAAATATTGTTCCAGATGTTGTATGCGAGCAATTGAGGCCCGCTACCGCCATCAGCAGCCGCTACTCCTGGGAAGACGCGGTTCACGTTCGTGAGAGAACCACTGGCACCAGCTGTGTAGTAGTTTCGCTGGTTCATGTAGATACCCATCGGATTGACAGTGGGAAGTCCAATGACTAGAACGTATCAGTACATGTTTGCCGCTCGGAAGGAACTATATCATACCCGTGCCGTTTAAAGTCGCGACTTGACCCTCCAATTGCTCGAAGATGCGCTGTACCACGCGTACAGGGTTCAGCTCATCTCCATGAATAGCTGCAGACAGCGAGAGCTTCTTTCCTGTCTTCAAACTGTCCGCTGTGCCTCGCGCGACCATGACAGGAATATGGACAGGATGTCCTCCATTGACTTCGCCAACGCGCAGGTAGAAACGCGACACGGTCTGCGCCGGTAGATCCGCCAGGTTCAAGTCATGGATCACCTTCACACCGTTAAGGACATCGCCAGTGAAGTTTGCTGCGCTTGCGCTGCCAGCGAGAACCGCCGCGGTTGCGGCTGTTTTGATGAGCTGCATTGTCGCGTAGAGACTGGCATCTGCTTCTTGGGATCGGCCACTTTTTGTAGCTCCTCAATCACGATAACGTACAACTGCTGAATTTGCGGCCCGTTCAAGCTCTTTTCGCAATTAGGCAGGTCACCGAAAATGCCTCCGCTAAGATGACGATGCCCAGTAGGCCAAGCATCTGGCGTCTGTCCTTATCAAGGGTCGAGGCCTGTGTTGTTGAGTTGAAGACATATCACTTTTGTATCGTACATCATCAAAAGGCCATTATATGTGCCAGAAGAAAAGGGACGTGGTGTCGAACGCATTAGAGATGACATGTGAAACGAGTTACTATGTTGATGTAATGGCGTCCTGCAGACGACCAAGAAACTAACGATGTGGGTACGAGTCATGCATCACGCTAGCACTGCCATGGCTTCCGAGATCACGGTCAGCGATTCTTCCCAAAGCTCTGGAGCAGGAAATTGCTTGGCGGAAAGGGTTTGCGCCAAGAGTGGCCCTCACTTTCTCTTCCACATAATGCCTGTTGACAGTTTGCCGTATACCCGCAAGCACTGAATTTGCTATTTGTTGCTTTCAGCACGCCAACACTACAATGCGCTCGACGCTGCTATAATGGTCAGCATCGATAAGGCTCTCTCATATCTGATAGCCACACCCATCTCCTGCTTTACTACGACAAGTAGATTGCCTCCTCATGAAGCTACGCTTTAGTTCAATCCTACAAAACAGCACGAGCATGCAAGAACCGCCTGCAATACCAAGGAGCTCGAGTTTTCCTGTCTACCATCTGAGTTCTCAAACTGCTCAGGAAGTTTTAGCCAGGACCCATATCTTGAGGGGCACAAAATTTCCAGACCTACGCAAAGCCTGCTTCGGAATTTTCTAACTACTCGAAATACCTTAACAATTACAAGCATTTCAAGGTTCAGATGCGTTGTAGCAGCTCGGAGACTGTCTGCGGGCCTTAACGTTATTCATAATTGTTTGAAGAAACTTCTAGCTCTTTCTTGAAAATCGTAGACTTGCCATGTTTGAAGATCAGGCTTCTACACGTTCGCACTTTCAAGAGTTGTAGACCTAAGACTGATCGCTTGATGGCTTTTTGATCCAGAAGCCGCTCGAAGATCTCCAAGACCTAGGATGTTGAAGGTTTTCACATGCGGAACTCTTGCGAAACTCTGGAAATGCAGAGCTGCTTGAGTGCTGAAGTGAGAAGAGGGGAATTTGATCAAAATCCGGATTTGACTTGCAGTAAAGCTAAGTGTTCGTTCTTTTCTTACACACCACAGGATATCATATCTACGTTCACAAAAGCATGCTTCTATCTGTCAGATATTTCGCAGTTGATTCAACTGTTTATCCAAGTCTTGACGAATGGCCGTAGCAGTATTTGCAACTGATTGCAGCGATGATGATATGGTTGACTGTAGATCAGAACGAAAACTGGAGCTTCGACAATTTGAACTACTCTCTTTGTGTCGACGGCAGCTATCCACGGCACATACAATGCTGTAGAACAAGCCATGAACAATCTTCATCTGTGATGTATCTCGTCCCGTGGCATACAAGAACCCGCGGGAAGGCCGCGGGAAGCTGTGGCTTCGGGCGAACAACGCCTCCAACCCCAAATATTGCCATCCGGCCACCACCGACAGGTAAACCCGCGGCAAAGACTCCGCATCCCGCATCCAGACCCCAGATTTCGAACCCAGTACCCCACAACAAGCACCTGCCAGGCATTCATTAAATATGCTAAGCAACGCCAACCTCAAGGTGCCCAGAGCACTTTGCAGCTTCTCGACGTCCTTCAAGCATTCGCCAAGATGCCTGCACGACACGCGCCCGCGATCGTCATGAGCACACCTGCTCCCAAGGAGATTTTCAATAAGAATGTATATTTGACTGCTATGGTGGCCTCCATGGGAGCATTTATTTTCGGCTATGACCTGGCGTTTATCGGAACGACGATTACGCTGAAGCCTTTTACCAAGGACTTTGGCTTGACGCATGCGACACAATCGGAAAAGGATTTTTTCTCGGCGAACATCGTTTCTTTACTTCAGGCTGGATGCTTCTTCGGCTCTCTGGCCGTTGCGCCTTTGGGCGACAAGTTCGGTCGGAAGCCGGCTTTGATGGTCGCTGGTGTGCTCTTCTGCATTGGCTCCTTGATGCAGACTGTCAGTTTCGGTCATGTTTGGGCTATGTTCTTGGGTCGCGCGATCGGAGGACTCGTAAGTCAACGCTCTCCGTACTTCTAAAACATTCACTGATCATGAGTCCAGGGTGTTGGTCTTGCCAGCGGAGTCGTTCCTCTATACGTGGCTGAGCTATCACCACCATCCATTCGAGGTCGTCTTGTTGGCATCTACGAGATCAGTGTGCAGACAGGAACATGCATCGGGTTTTGGATCTGTTATGGTGTTCAACGCCACATGCACGCCAACTCAAACCAATGGATCACACCATTTGCCGTGCAACTTATTCCTGGCGCTCTTCTGATAGTTGGAATGCTATTCGTTCCAGAGTCTCCCAGGTATGTCCGCGCACCTATGGTCTAGTGGATCTTACAAAACTAACAGTTCACAGGTGGCTGGCCCAGCACAAGTCTCGTGATGCGTGCGCATCTGTCCTCAGCAAACTCCGCTGTCTTCCGGAAGACCATGAGTATCTTCAGGAAGAGCTCACCCACATCATGGACACCGTCAACGACGAATTTGAGACCAGACCGAGTGGCGGCATGATTGGCCAATGGAAAGAACTCGCTGTACCAAGCAATCGCCGCCGCGTCTTGGTCGGCGTATTCATTTTCATCTTCATGCAAGGCGCCGGATCGAACGCCATCAACTACTTTTCTCCCCGTATCTTCAAGTCCATTGGCCTCACGGGACAATCCACTGGTCTTTACGCCACTGGAATCTACGGCGTTGTCCGACTCGTCTGCGTCATCATTGCCATGTACTACGTCGTCGACAAATTTGGCCGAAGGAACATGCTCATGGGCGGTGCAGCAGTCATGCTCATTGCTATGTGGTTCATCGGCGCATACATCAAAATCGCCAAGCCAGAAGCCTCAGGCAAACCCCACTTGACAGCTGGAGGCTATGCAGCCGTTACCTTCATCTACATCTTCGCCGTCGGATTCTGCTTCTCGTACGCTGGTGTGCCGTGGATCTACTGCGCGGAGATCTTCCCTCTTCGCATTCGTGGAATCGGCATGGCGATTTGCACGGCTACCCATTGGCTTTTCAACTTCGTCATCGCTCGCTCGGTACCTTATATGGTGACCAACATCGGCTATGGCACTTACTTCGTGTTTGCGACTTGTCTCACGTTGTCCATTGTGTTTGTATACTTCTTTGTACCGGAGACAAAAGGTCTTTCGCTCGAGGAGATCGATGTGCTGTTCGGTGGATCCGGACCAAGCTCATTCGATGCAGTTGGACTGGAAGAGGAGAAGTTGGGCTCCAAATCAGACGTGGTTTATGTGGAGCGAGCAAGTGCTTGATCTCGCCTATAACGACTGTTTATGTATATATGATGAACACACATTATGGACTTTTGCGAATATCATTACAACACTTCACATTATACTCCCAAGATTGCATTCATGTGCGACCGCTATGGTTGGCATGTTGAGTACTCAAAGCTGATTTCTGTCGTAGTAAATGCGTCGAGAGAAAAATCTGTCCCCACAAACTCGACATGGTACACATTACGAGAAGCCAGATTTTCAACTCAATCGCCATAGAAACCCAATATGGCAGTGATCATTCTATGTAGCTTATAGAGTCGCGAGAAAAGTTGCGCATTGGTAGCTCCTTGCCCGCCTCTGCAGCAACGGCATTCTCTTGCGCATTCAACTCACCACTATGACCGCGCCGACTAGTCAGTACATCGTCCAAGTGCCTCTGTTGTACATGATTTGGACCACCCTATTAGTCCCTGACGTTGCCCTGACCAACATCGTCCGCAATGCCAACGATTTATTTCTCTTCCTTCTTCTCAGACGGGTCCACTTTCTGGCCATCCACCTCGGGGTTCGGTTGGAAAGTGTCTTTCGCGGGAGCGGATCCTGCGGGCAGGACTTTGACGTGGAACTCTGGAGCTGCGTCGTCGCCAACGAGCTTTCCTGGTTTGTGCTGCGAGTCGTTAGTTTGTGGTATGGCAAAGCAGAAAAGCAGGATTCAATGGAACTACCACTGAAGATGCAATTGATTTCGTATCACTCGAATGACTGTGGTAAGAAATGGGGCTGAACTCACACCAGAGGTCATAAGCGGCTCACTGGGTCGGACATGTCCAGAGAACTCGCCCTGGTTGGCAACGGAATCTGGGTTCTGGGACATTTTGGTATGTAGGAGTGAGGTTCGTGCAATTGAGTAGTCCCAGGCTTGTTGTGGGCGAGATTTGTATGTTTGTGAGGTGTTGTGTGTCTGAAGTCGACCTCGGGAATGTGAGCTTCTGTCGAGCTATATAATAGCGTCACCACCTGTGTCACCGTTTGACATCACCGGACGTCATGGCATATGAGGCTAATATGAGTTGCGCCATTCGTGAACCGAGCTAGCGGGTACCTGAAGTCGATCTGACCACTGACACCGCGCGAGCGAATCTTCCACCACCGATTGGTGTTGTCGCATCCAGGTGGTGGTCGTGAGATACAACCGATGTAGCAAGATTGCGATAATAGTTTAAGGAATTAACGACAACTATCCCTTAAAGCTGCGAATTACTCTATGAAGACCTGTGTATTTTCCTTATATATGGTGTATCAAAGTAGAGCTCTCTATATCAGGACGGTAATACGGTTTTGCATGCGAGATGGTCGAAGCCGCTAAATCTCACCTCCGGTGCAACGTGAGGTGGTGTTCTCGAGCCTTTTACCTAGTGCTGCATGCTTTTTCCGATCGCTTTCCGACCATATGTTCATTTCTCCGCCACCTAGATGCTCGATACTGTTGCCCAGTATTGTCACAACGGTGAAAGTTTTGGACAGTTTGAGTGTTGATTGTCAGTTTCCAAACATAGAATGGTTCATGTAGAGATTTATTCAGTCGCTGCATTTGCGTTGTTTGCAAGGAGGTGAGTGAAATACGCATCGCGGATTGTGATCATGACTTGTAACATTATGTACATCATTAAGCTATATGTTCGAAGCTCATTACATTAAGTGGCTCTCGCGGCCGAAGTTACTTTCCTCGTCGGGGCGTTTGGTCAATTTAACCAAGCTGCGCGCGCACGGCGCCAGCAGAAAACTGGACAGTGTGGCTATCAGTGAAGAAGCCGGCGGGGTTTGCAACAATCTGGCGGACGTGGAAGCCAGCACCGTTGTCAGCACCAGCAGTGTTGTTGGTACCAGTGACGAAGGGTCCGGTCAAGCAGCCGTAGGAGACACGGCGGCTGTCAGGTCCCCTGGGGTTAGGGAAGGCAATGCGAGGTGGGCCAGCCTTGCCCTTCTCGGCCTCGTGGATGTGGGTTGCGGTCCGAGCAGGTGACATGTAGTCGCCGGTAACACCTGAGAGGGTGATGTTCTGGTGGTGTATTAGGTTCATGCACTAGATGAATGGCAGAATGAATGACTTACGTAGCAAATAGTGTTCTCTGCAACGTTGATGCCATACTTGAAGATACCCTTGGCTCCTGGCTGGCCTGGTGCAGGGGCACCGCTGTTGGCAATAACCTGGTCTGGTGTAGCCTTGACGTAGTATTCGGCGTCGAAGTAGAAGAGCTTCTCGTCCTTCTTCCAGTCGTTGTTCTCCCACTTGTGGTCCCAGTCTTCCTTGCAGTCCTTGTTGTACTTCTCCTTGTTGTACTGCTTGGGCTGGTGGTCACGGCCGGGCTCTGCGGTAGGAGCAGCGACAGCGACGGCGCTCAAGACAGCGAAGAGTGTTGCGGCGGAGAAATGCATCGTGAATCAATTTATGTGGATAATAGTAGCGATTGAAAGTTGCTGTTGGACTGAAGTGACGGTTTCAGTTGCTGATGAGCTGTTGAGCCGTACTGCTTCGTCAGCTTTATACACACACGGCTCTCCTACTACTGCCCAAGCTGTTGACATTTTCCCATGGCAATTACGTCGTTATCCCTTGTCAAGCCGCAGTAACTCCACAAGTGAGTCTTGGGACATACTTGCCGGCATCCTGGTAGTAGGCCGTGAGCATCGCTCGCCAAGTCCGAGAGGCCTATTTGAAATGAGATTTACGATGGACCAACAAAGGTGCCAGTGGGGCATATTTGCCTGTGGACGTGGGTAATTGCTTGGTACTTCTCCATAACAGTCCAAACAGGCATGCAGGCAAGATGTAGGGCACTTAGTTCCATAATTTCAGCCAACGGGAATGAGTCTAGCTGTGAGCTCGATTCGATTTCTGGACAAAGACGATGGACTTTGGTACCCCGAAGAAGCCGTCATTCGCCATAAGACGGAAGATGCCTTTAGGGTTGACTTGGTATTACACTGAGTCTAGACGCTTTCGAATGAAGATCGCTCCCCAAGATATCGCCTAGCAATCCTAAGTCGGGTAGTCCACGATCCGTAGCAGCATCCTCGCCCCGCATGCGGGCTAGTGTATGCCAAGATACACCTTTTCGGCCAGGGAGGGTTCATCGTGGTGGCTGTGCATGCGGAAAGAATGCCAAGGAGAATCTGCTTTGATCGCCGCATGGTCCTAGTTGGATCGTAAGCTTGTACGGCGTGACCTGAAACCTCTTGCTCGGAGCAAAATTTTGAAGATGACGGGAGTTCCGCCAAAATTCTGGTGGGGAAGTTGGACGGGTGAGCCCCAGGCAATGTACCTAATTGGGCGCTGACAGACTTGGCACGTCCAAATCGCGCGGGGTCAACGGTACGGACTATCCTCTCTCATCATGGTGCTGTCAAAGACATCTGCAGTGCAGAATGTGAGGTTAGACCCCTCAAAGTGACGGGCTGGAATGAAATCGAGGACTTGGACGGGTGACATCATCGGATGCCAAGCAACTCCGCATTGTGCGGACATTCATCCGAACATGAATCAATATTGCCGGACACTTGAACAACACTCGGTGCAGCAGAACTTGGCAGGCCATTCATCAGACTTCAGGACTAACAATGCCCTTGTTTCTTGAAGCGCAATGTAAGGGCACACCATTCTTTGTGAGGCTGTCGAACATTTGGATCTATGTACAGCCCGCCCGTTCTTGGCAACAGCCCGCTTCTGGACCTACGTCGGTGGAAAGGCGGACTCTCGCAAAGCCCGACTAGGTAACTAGCTTGAGCCCAGAAGCTCCGAGTGTTCCGACTGTTTTGGTAGGTCCAATTCTATCAGATGAAGTGAATTGGGGTACTGGTCAACGAAGAGTGCATGTTATTGTTGTTCAGCAGATCGACGTCTCCAGTTACGCTACACTGCACAGCCGTTTGTTGTAGGTTTCGGATCCCCAGAGCATCAGCCGTGAGACTACACATGTGGCAGCCTACCATTTAAACCACGTGCCGTTGGTGGTGTCAACTGTAAGATTGGTCGGTACCATCCTACCGTACTTCAAACTTCCACTCTCGACAACGCCTCCTCCCACGGGCCTTTGTAACTTGTTCTCTCCGTTTAGAACAGTAAAGTTTGCGATGGGGATCTCCCACCCGTGCTTTTCGCGGGTTTTAGGAGTGCCGAAGAAGTTGGCTTCTACCTTGTCCTTCGTGAAGTGAAGCTCGTAGTACCCACGATAGTACAGGTCCTGCCAATGGAGTTCAGCGTTAGTGCTCTCAATAAGGTGAGAGTAATTGTTTGCTTTGGCCAGGGTGATGTTCTCGCCATATGGGCATGGCGAAGAGACAGCAGTGCCCGCAAACTCGACTCCGATGCTGCCGGCTCCAGTTTCTGGGTCATAGTCTTTCTCGTCTAGCCAGACAAGATCACTGACCCACGAAGCGTGGCTATCTCCAGCCAAGAAGACATTGTTGTTGATGTTGTTGCTATATAAGTGGTTCAGCGTGCGATTCTTGTTCGACTGATAGCCATCCCACGCATCAACGTTGATACCGTGCCCATTCTGGTCGACAGCCTCTCGGTCGATGTGGGAAAAGACGATTTGTGACCCAATTACGCGCCAGGTAGCACCTCGTTTAGCTGAATTGGAAAGGGTGCGGTACATCCAGTTCTCTTGACGCGAGCCCATCAAGGAACGGCCTGCGTCGTTCGCAATGTCGTAGATGTAATCGGTGTTCCAGTATAAGTCTGTAATTGAGCGATCGTATTGTCGAGTGTCGAGCATGACCAGGTCAATCAATTTGCCGATTTGGAAAGATCGCCACACCCGGAGGTTGTCATCCATGTCGACTTGGCGGATAGGCATCCATTCGAAGTAAGCTCGGACAGCGTTCATCTTCCTTTGATCAACCGAAATACCGCCGTCTTTCAAAAAGGAGTCCTCGGTATTGTTAAGTTCCGCGGCACCATCTCGGTATGTGTTGTCTGCAACTTCATGATCATCCCAAACGGCTTGACATGTCAGCACTTTGTAGTCTTAGTGGATGTGGGGCTTTATTACCGATCCATGGGAATTCCTGGTGACTAGCTACGAGGTCCAAATCGGTGCGGTACGTAGCGAGCCTTTTACGATAATCGTACAAGCTGAAAATCTCGTGATTAGGAAGCGGGATGCGATCGATGGAGTCTCCCCAGCCATAGTAGCCATTCTTGTACTCGTAGATGTAGTCACCAAGATGGACCACGTAATCAACAGAGTCCTGCGCATCGTTAGCTTAGTAATACTGATGGATGTATATAAGAGAATGTACCAACCTTGCGGACAGAGTTGCCATATGCGTTGAAGAAGCCGAATGGAAAGTTGGCACAGCTGTATACAGCTAGGCCGACCTCGGTAACATCGTCATCGGCATTTGGCGTCGTCTTGGTGCGACCGACAGGGCTCTTATTGTCCGAGTCGCAGACAGCAAATTGGTAATAATATGTAGTGTATGCTTTCAGATTCTTTGCTTCAACCTAGAAATTGTCAAAAATACCCTCTAATTATCTTTTGCAGAAATATACCTTGATAGTAAAGTCAACGTCAGAAGAGGTGTACACTCTTCCGCTATCGACCAAGATGCTCAGATTCTTGTCTGAAGCAACTTCGTAGTCCACGCAAATCGGCGACTTTGACACCGAAACGTACTTCTCATTATCGTGATCGAACAGGGGCGCATATCCAGAGACTGTGACATTCGAGTTCGAGTTGTCGCTGGTGGGCGCTACACGGGTCCAGAGGATGACGCTGCTTGGATACGGATCACCCGAAGCAACTCCATGCGTGAAGTTTAAAGAGGCAGGATCGTAGCTGCAACTGGGATCATTCCTCTTCACAACACGGCGAATTGATATACCAAGCGAAGGATGGTGCTCAGAAGGTGAACGATAGTTGAGGTTCTTTGACCAGCTAGCGCTGGCCACCGAGGTCGATGCCAGTAGCGAGAGAACGTGAAGCTTCATAATGAAAATGAGCTTCAGACTAACGTTAGAGGTAGTTTTGACAGCCAGTCGTTCTCAAGGCACAAACTACAAGCTGTCTGGACAACTTGTATTTGAATGCATCCTTCCAATACCGAGGATGCCATAGCTCCAAAGGTTTCTTCTTAGTTTGCCGTCCCATGTCCTCAACGTCATCCCTGCAGGTGCTTTCAACGACCAATCAGGCTTTGTGACTTTCGCATGCTGCACCCGAGACCAGGTTTTGCTGGGAATCTGAGAGCTCCATCGCGCGGAAGAGTTCTTTGTACTGGGATGGATGCAGAAGCCCGGAGGTAAGTCATTCGTCATCAATGAATTACACCGCGTCTCATTCGCTATAATGGACGGCCGAGCGTGAGGTACAGCTTCGCACGGAAAAATGTTACTGGGGTGGTAACGCATGGCCAGAGCCCGGGATGCGATTGGTTAGAAGGTGCAGCTTCATTGCGTTCGAAAGCTTGACAAAGCTTCACAAGGTGCTTTGCACTGATGAGGAGACTGCAAAAAAAGGTTGCACAAGATCTTTCACCGTCACGCTTTGTTCAAGAATACTCCGAAGACGATGCTGTGGTGAAGTTGTGGTTGGATGCTGCGCAGGAAGGCTTGCATTTCGCGCCTTGTTCCCCGCCTTTTGGCAGCCACCTGCAGCTACCTGCGGCTTTACCCTGACATTCTCGAGATGACAACATCCACTCATCGACACGGGGCGACCGAATTTTCTTGATTATTGAAGTCGGCCGATACGGAAAAAAGCACGAAGATGTACTGCAGATTATCGACTACGTCGGAAAGTAGAGCGCGTCTTCCGATATTCTGACGCTATACGCCGGGTCTTTGCGTCACGAAGCCCAGCGACACTGCGTATAGCTTCAGCCTGCAGGATGGGCTACTGCTTGTTACACTCTGGCCGCTTTCAGCTGCATTTGACAACATGCAGCCGCCCTGGGAAAAGTGTTCGATGGGGCGTTGCGCAAGCTCATTGCACCGTCGCATCGCGGGCTCGAATTGGACATGCGAGCCTATCGCACACGCGGAATCGGAGAGTTTACCACAGTTCTTTCCCGTACGTGTAACAAACGGATAATGGCTGTGTTCCACCCACTTCAGGCAGCTGCCTATGTAGAAATAAGGAAGGAAGCCGCAGCTAGAGCGCGTTGTCCAGCTTTTACCCTTCCTGAGTCTCACATTCTGCGACAACATGCCACAACCAAAAGAACAGCACAAGATGCCGGCCCCGAACATTGGGATCATCGGAGCTGGACCTGGAGGATGTATCCTTGCACGTCTTCTCCATACTAATGGCATCTCATGTACCATCTTCGAGGGCGAAAACTCAATAGATTACCGCTCGCAAGGCGGCACTCTCGATCTCCGAGCAAAGACCGGTCTGCGCGCCATCAAACAAGCGGGGCTATGGGAAGAATTCCAGAAATACGCGAGATATGATGGAGAGAGCTTGCTCATCACCGACAAGAAGCTTACAACGTGGATGCGGCGAAGCCCCTGCAAGCCGGATCATGGAACCTCACTCCAAGTAGCTCCCGAAATAGACCGGTGCGATCTGAGAAAGATCCTGACGGAAAGCTTACCGACAAAGACTATACGGTGGGGCATGAAGCTGGCACGTGTACAGGAGACGGACGCCGGCCATGAGTTACATTTCTCAAATGGCAAGGTTGAGCGCGGGTACGACCTCATCGTGGGCTGCGATGGAGCATGGAGCAAGACGCGAGCATTTCTCACTCCAGAAGCGCCACACTACACAGGCCTAGGAGGATGGACGATGCAAATTCCGAACGCGCAAGTTACAGCTCCCGAGGTCTACAAGCTCGTCAATCGAGGCAGCGTGTTCGCCTTCAGCGATGAGATGTTTATTGCCATACAGCAACTGTCCTCTGGAGATATATGGGTTTCAACTTATGCTCAGCAACCCGAGCGATTCTCCAGGCTCGCAAATCTCGAGAATACGGACACGACTGTGATAAAGGAGGAGCTGGCAGAGCAGTTCCATGATTGGGTCCCGGTGCTTCGGGGTGCTTTCGATAAGGTACAAGGAGATGCTGTGCAGAGGCAGCTCTACATGCTACCAACAGACTTCACTTGGCCACACAAGACGGGCGTTACACTTCTCGGCGACGCGGCGCATCTCATGACGCCTTTCAGCGGAATAGGCGTGAACACGGCGTTTCACGATGCTTTGCTTCTATCACACCAGATTGTCAACTATGTCTCATCCGGAACGGTGGGAAACCTTGACGATTTCGTCAATGAGTACGAAGAGGAAATGTTTGTGAACGCACATAAGGCGATGGAGCAGACTGAGGGCTCAATGAACGACATGATGTTCACACCTGGCGCACCACGGACGAGCATCGCATCATACATATGCAGGTTTGCAAAGGCAGATCTACCGCCCTGGCTACATCCCATAGTCACCGTCCTTGTGCATGCTGGATTCTGGGTCTACAGATGGTTTATCTAAGATCGCTATTTCTCATCTTTGAATTTCTATCATAAAAGTTTGCCATGTTCTATGACATTCTCTAGTACCCTATATCTTTTCAATCTAGGATTGGCTCATCGTGTACGCGCTGGTAGTAAGGACCGCGTTGCTTCCAGAGAAAGGCTCGGTTCCGGCACCCACACTCTGCAAGATTTGGGTGTTTGGCATTCCATGCGACTTGATGCAGTAGTTCGCAAAGTCCATCAAGTCACCCTTGAAGCTCTTGACTTGGCTCTCAGCAACGAAGCTGAAAACATTCATCTTTCCGTTCAAGCCGTTGTATAGCTTCCAGCTGGTTCCAGCCAAGGTGACGGTTGCAACGGGGCTTCCGGTGGCACTGATGGGGCCAGCGCCTCCGAGAGCGGCGAGCCAGATCATGATCTCGTAGTCGTGATCTCCAGTGGGAGTGGACCCGGTGAAGAGATCGTATGCCACGTTGGCGACCAGGTCGGAGCCGGTGTACGACCAAGTCCAGGTTGAAGGGAGTGACTTGACGTCTGAAAGAGCCTTTGAAGTGATCTTGGTGACGACGTTGGCGTAGGACTTGACTTTGCCGGCACCGCCTGCCCAGGACCACTTGGTGTGCCATTTTAAGGTGACATTGCTGAGACCATCGACGCCGGTGCATTGCGAGCCAGAAGTGGCATCAGCCTTGCCCCAGAGATTCTGTATATTGTTAGTACCTCAAAAACACTCGCTACTGATGGTAAACATACGTTGTAGACAGTGAAGTCTCCAATGATCTGGTTGTCCCATTGGCCGCAGTAATCGGCCCTTTTCTCGAGCGTCTCGGTGCTTTGCTGAGCAGGTGCTGCAACGGCGAAGGCAGCTACGCTGGCCAGAGTAAAGAGTGTGAGCTTCATAATGAATAAGCGTTGAAGATGTTCGACGAAGAATGTTCTTGCTGAAAGCTTGTGCAGTTCGTCGAGCCTTTTAAGGCACTTTGTCATTTGCTGGGGTACTCAAGCTGAGACTAGTCTGGCCGAAATGAGTCGAGGACGGCACGCATCAGCACCGGAGAATTCATATAAACAAGCCCGCACTCGACTATGCATGCTATCTGATCATGCTCATGCGTGGTTCAAGGCATTGTGTGGAGGGAGATCGCGAAATGGTTCGGTCGATCGACGGTACTAAAACGTAGCTCGGCGTGCATTGGTGGCCTTTCTCTCATGTTGGTTTGTTTCTGAGATTGAAACGCCAACGGGAGAAACAATTCATCTACAGACCAAGTCTCATCCTAGTATCGATCTCACCTAGAATATTCCGTCGGGTGATTAAGTTCCCTAGAAGGATGTGTAGCCTTATAGGTGAACAGGGTTTCCCCACAACTCAGGGGAGACATCTGATAATTTGGCCGGCTCTTGATTGCTATTGAACTTAGATTTAGGTGGTCACATAGTTATTTCGGCTTATCATGCGTTCACGTGTAGGTAGCTATGCTCGGTATTTCAGGTGCGCGGTGACACAACTGCAATTCATGAAGGTGAAGATGGTGTGCAGCAGAATATGTTGGTGCAACGTATACTTTTCTCCGGTTCCGAGGGCTACAGTAAGTCTCTCTACAGTCCTGTCTACAAGACGATTCAGGTTTTCCCAAGGTGCTTTCAAGGTGCTTGTCAGGAGACTCTGGCGATGCTTGTCGCTACAGTCTTCGAGTCGCTTGCCATGCTGCGCATTTCAAGATGCTTTCCAGAAGAGTTCTCAACGCTTAAATCGTTTGTGCGGCGACTGACTGATGTCTTCTGGTCATTTTAAAAAGGCACCTTGGGGGAAGCAAGCGCAGATTAGAACATTGAACGCTTCCACCAAATTAGAAGCCACGTGATATCTGCTAGCGTCCTTCGGCGCCTGCTATTTCCGACTGAGCCTCAGTCATCTCTCTTCAAACACGCATCACTTCTTCGCGCTCGGTGCTGCGCAGCGCCTGCGGTTTCATCTTGCTCGAAGTATCGACGCCCCACCCAAAAATGTGATCGTTCCTCATTCAGCCCTCACAATCCTTCGTTCTAATCATGGCGTAAGCTGAGGATCCTACATGCGCCGCGCAGACATACTGCAAGCTATTAGCAGTAGCACAACTTCGGAGTAGGTATGTGTGCGTCAGTAGAAGTCGATCACACTGCGATGTCTTCCAATCGCCATGTTTCACGCCAAGCCACGCGGACAACCAGCGTTCAGACTTGACACTTCATAACCAATTTCGTTCATTTCCGTTCACGTCTGGTGTTCATGGTGCTTCATACGCTTCAAGTTCTCCGACTCCTGGTTGCGAGATCTGCGCCTGCATTTTGCGCATGAAGCAAAACATCATGTCGTCGCGAACAGCAACCACAACCAGACACGGTCTCATTCGAGTCGCAGCTAAGCTTTACAATCGACAGCTAAGCTTTGGACTGCTAAACAACTCATTAACACTCTGCCAATGATAGCACCCTGAATGCTATTTCCAGCCTGGCTTGCTTTGTCATGGCCTGAGCCATACTTAGCCCTACCATGGGCTGTGCAACTTGCTGACACTCTCCGCACCAACCACATCACCGGCAGTATCAAGCTCCGGTGGTTTGTGTCGCTTCGCTGTGTGCTCTAAGTGGTCAGCATTTTTGGATCGGATGGGTAATGGGTATATACTTTAGGAACGCACCGAGTCGGGCGGTGCAAGCTAACGAAAGGATGAGATGCATCCGTGGGCTGAGGGACATCCGAAAGATAGAAGGAATCAACTTTGCTATATGAAGCTTGCAGGTGCTTGCAATTCTAGGTCACTATCTTTTGCCCGGTGTTCGAAGTCCCACAACACTACAACAAACAACCACAATCACCATGCGGTCCTCAATAATATACTCGACAACACTGCTCGCCAGCGTCGCATCAGCTGCGCCAGCCGGCAAGCGCGATTTCTCTCCAGACAACGTCTACTTCCCTCTCCAAAACGGCTTCCCAAACCCGAATCAAGACCAGACTCTCCAAATCCAAATCCAAGCCCACGGCACTCTTCCGAACGGCCCCCCTCCACGGTCCCTCAGCCCCGAAGGCATCAATAACCTGCAACTCATCGCATTAAACGAGCTCTTCGAAGTGGCATACTTCACCGAACTCGTGCACAACGTAACCAACAAATACCCAGGCTACGACCTGGGCTACGGCCACGAATACGTCCTCGATGCCCTGACGGCTATCGTCGCGCAGGAACAGCTACATTTGCTAAATGTCAACGGCGCTCTGAAGAAGTTCAACACCGCGCCCATCGAGCCGTGCAAGTACTCCTTCCCAGTCACAGACTTCCAATCCGCCATCGCGCTCGCCGGCACATTCACAGACCTCGTTCTCGGCACGCTGCAGGATGTGAATCAAATCTTCGCCGCTGCAGGCGACGCAGCGCTCGTGCGCGGCGTGTCGAGTGTACTGGGCAACGAAGCATCTCAGGAAGGCTTTTTCCGCCTCGTCCAGAAGAAGCGCCCGACGAGCCAGGCGTTCCTCACGACAGCAACGCGCGACTTTGCCTTTACGGCTATTCAATCCTTCACTATCCCCGGCTCGTGTCCGAACATCGCGTCAATCCCGCTCAAGACGTTCAAGCCCCTCACTGTCGAGACGGAGAAGATCAAAGCTAAGACTCAAAATATCAAGTTCAGCATAAGTAAGAATGACGCAGGCATGTTCGAGGGGAAAGATCTCAAGGTCGTGTTCATCAACAGCCAGAACAAACCTGTCGTGAAGAGTCTGGATAAGTGGGATGTGAAGGAGGAGAAAGTCACGTTCGAAGCAGCGTTTCCGTATGACGAGTTTCTGATGAACGGGTTGACGATCGCGGCGGTAACGGCCGGGAAAGATGAGTTTACCAACGCGGGTGAAGTTGCGGAAGCAGCTGTATTTGGTCCGGGACTTATCGAGATCGATTAAGTGGGTGAGCTGTGTGCTTTTGGGCATATCAATGGCTTTTGTGCCAGGTGCTACCATGCGTTTGGTCCACATGGTTTAATCGGACAAGACTGTCCTCATAGACAATGTAATATATTATTCATATTTCCATCATTCATGAAATGAGTAAACTCATGATGATATTCACGTCTTTTTCTGTATGCTCATCCTTTGATGGTGGAGAATCTATCTCTCCTAGTGCTCGCCAATCGATTTGAACGCATGCACATCTATGCATATGATGCACACATTTAACTGCTCAGTCGTCGCAAGTGTCACTCTATCTACTTCTTCTTGCCTCCACTCACTTCTTTACCGATATTTTCGGCTTCCAACGCCCTAATACCCTCAACCATTGCATCCGAGATATTGTCCAGCACGAACTTCGCCCACAGGGGGCACGCAAAGGGCGTCGTACCCGGGCCCAACGTGACACGCCACCTTGCCATCTCCTCAGAAGAGCCTAAGTATGGCTTAGCCGCAGCCCAACCAGATATGTGGGTATGCTTACAACCGCAGGCGTCTTGGCGAAGCCATTCATGTTCTTCAAGTCGTTGGCAATGCGCTTGAGCTGGGCTCTCTTCAAGGTCTCGCCGTTGGAGAAGGCCTCGAGAGTACCGGGCTAGGCTTCGACTTTGACGTCTTCATCTGCTTCTTCCTCCATCTCGCGCTCTCCAAACCCAGCGCTCCAGTCGGCCTTCATTCGCTCCATGCGATCGTGGGGCGGGAGGTCTTTGTAACGCGGCGTCCAGATCATTAGCTCTTGTCGAGTTCGACCTCTTCGTTGCCGACGTAGTACCTCAAGACAGTTTCTTGTTGGGGGGCCATGGCTGTATAGCGAGGTAGGGTCTGGATGTTGGGTCTGGGAAGATCACGGGGAGAGGAGAGAGGAAAGACGATTGTCCGTTTATATACGTGGGCGGTGGCTTTATATAGCAGTCCTGGGCTGAGAAGACGGCAGGGTGAGTATGTAGGATTTACTGCACTCACCTCGAATTTGCCACAGGCGGTGTTGTAGGTCTTAGCAGTGTACTGTTTTAGGTACAGGGTGTGATCTGCGTTTTTCTGACCTAAACTCAATCTTACTACCAGAGACCAATTTCTACCAGGTGGCCATGCTCAGGCCATCTCTGCTCTTGTGTATCTTCCTCATGTGCATCACGCATCTCTCTGCAGATTCTGCAATCTACATGTCTTTCAACCCAAGCGTAATGGACACCACCATGAGCGTAATTCTCTCCTCATTTCCCACGTAGTCAACCACATTCACCGCCATGCTCTCCAGATTGTTGAACTGCGCGAGATAAGATGTAAATGTCTATTCAAGTCAATAAACAAACAACCTTCACTTTCACTCTCACTTTCACTCGGATCCAAATCCACCTCAACACAGCTTTTCTCCACCCACCCCTCACCTCCGCAATCTCCACGACTGACACAAAAAATCCATCATCCACCAGAAATCCCACCATCTAACACAAAGCCCTCCCTCCACCTCACGAGACAATGTCAGCACCAACAGCTCCCTCCCTCCCAGACCGCTCCACCCTCCGCCCCTCCTTCCCAACCCTGCAACACACCAACGTCTTCCCAACCCAGCGTCTCTCCGGCTCAACAATTGCGCCCACACCACCCCGGCCACCCGCAACATCCACCACCTCGCCCATGACCGTCACAGTCGCAACCCTCTTCCCAACGACCCTCCCGCCGCGCCCGGCCTCAACATACCAGAACCCCTTCGCTAGCCTAGCAACATACATATTCCCGCGACCCACGGTCCCCGCGCGGCTTGCGGACATGGAGATGGGCGAGATGCGGGGGTCGCAGAGGCGGTATGTTAGCGGCGGAAATAGAGTGAGTACAGAGGGAGAAAGGCGGGGTCAGAGTAAGAAGGCGAAGGTTGTAGGCGTTGTGGTGGGGGTGGTGGTTGTTTTTTGGGGGTTGATGTTGGTGGGGATGTTTGTGCAGATGGGGAAGGAGAAGAGGAAGAGGGGGATGGGTGTGGGGATTTGACAGGGTGTGGGAAGGCACAGGCATTTGAAGGATATGTGGGAGTCGGACAGGGAGTGGAAATTACAAGGTCTGGTATTATGGGGCGCAGCGCTGGGCCCTAAGCGAAGGGAAGCTTGGATAACTACAAAAGTATGGTAAATGGGAACGAAGCAGAAAGTGAAAGTAACTTGGACATCCATCTTTGTGGCCATGTCTGTATGAGAGTGCCAGACATATCACGTGCTGGTCTGTGAAAAGCCCGCTGGGATCGTGCGCCCAGAAATCAAATCGGTCGGGCGTGCCCTGACCCAGACCACCGAAGTAAGTCCTCCCTTTTAAACCCTAAGCTATCTGCAAATTGTGCGATAGTCGTTGCAAAATACCGTCCAACGCCGCTACGGTTGTTTGTGGTTCCGTACATGATTCTCACCACGTCTACTTACTCCTTGTGAGGCTTAGGCAGACCGGCCAGCCGCCTGGCCTCCCTGTCGCCCTCAGCGAGCCATTGACTCGCCTTGACCATCTGGACGATGTTGATGTACTGCTTGATGGCCATGACGGGCGCCGAGGTCAATGTCAGGATCCATGGGAGCGTCGAGTCCATCTTGTTCGCGCGAGCCATCTCCATGGCACCTGCTGACCAGGGGCTGGTGAAGAACATGGAGGGCTTCGGGGCAGCTGGCGAGCCAGGCTGGATCGAGGAGGGGGTCTGCTTGTCGCCCAGGAGGGTGGGTGACAGGAGCGGCGAGCTGAAGGAGAGGAGGTAGAGGGCGATGAAGAAGATTTCGTTCATGGCACAAAAGGTGAAGAGAACTTTCTACGGGCTTGTCAGTATGTATGCTTTCCAGTAGCAGAGTATGACGCACGTTGTTGGAGTAGTACTGCTTCAAGATCCAACTCCTGCTCTCGTCCACGTTCTTGTGGCTCTGGCCGCTGCCGCCCATGCTCAGCGTCGCGTACATGTGCATGTAATGGCTGGCGAGATCCAGGGAAATGAGACCCTGGAAGACGATGCTCCAGCGAGGGAATGCTTGCGCCAAGAAGACGAGTAAACATGTTGTGGTGCACCTATCCGTGACCATGTCCAGCACCGCGCCGAACTTTGTAGATTGTTCGAAGCGGCGGGCTGCGTACCCGTCGAGGGCGTCGAGCAGACATGACACGCTGTAGAGGAGCGAGCATGTGCGTGGGTGGAGGGGCATGTAGTAGAGAGAAGCTACGGCAAGGACGACGCGCGAGTAGCCTGTGAGGGGTCAGCTGGCGTCTGGGAAAGAGGCAGGAGCGACGGACCGATCAAGTTGGGGATGAATAGGAAGATGTTCTCGTATGGGTGGTCTTCGGCGGTGCTCTTGGTTGCAGCGCTGCCGTTGGCGCTGCCGTTTGCGCGCTTCCGTACGTCTGACATTGTGAGAGAGGTTGTGCGGCGATGTCGCGTGTTGAGTCCAGCTATGTGTCCAGTCTCACTCGGACAGTTTATATGAGGCTGCTGGCGTGCCCCGCTGGCTGTGTCTGTCGTGTGCGAAGTTTGTGGATGCGCTGTGCCGCTTCCGTCGTCGTCCAAGCCGTAAGCTCCGAGTGATATAAGCGCAACGTTTTTGCGTCACCGGAAGCCTGCTGGATATTTTCGAGATGGTACTAAAGCTTCTTTTACGCGTAGAGGGTGAAGGCACGCGACGTAAGGTGATGGCAGAGATGTCGATTCTGGCGTGGGTCCAGCTCCTCAGAAAGTTGTCCAACTCGGAACGATAAGCCGATAAGAAGCTCAGGAGCTAGGTAGGGCTGCAGGGGTCGCGTTACGTGGGGCAGGTGCGCGCGAGGAAGGGCCGTCGAGGGGAGGGGTGGAAAATATCTGGAAGACGTTTATGTGTTGTGAGAAGCAATGGAGCAGATAAGTAGTGCTCAGGTTTGCAGGCAGCAGAAAATGTCATCTTGCGAATTCGTCCGCCAGCTCCCGGCTACGCGGCCTAGACCAGAAAGGGGCTTTTCTTGGCAATTGAACTTGATCCGACATCACGATGCCTCATTGCAGATGCTTGGTAACAAGTAAACATGTTGTGAAATTGGTGAAGATCGCCGTGTCGTGAATGCAGATCAAGACTATCTACCTTCTTGACAGTTTGCTAATCTTCTTCGACTTGTTCTTCGCCAACGCCTTCTTCTCCTTCGCCCTGTTCGTGTCCATGCCTCTGTCCTCCTTAGCCTTCTTCCAGATCTTGCCCTCACTCCTTTCGTCTCTCGCATCAAGCTTCTTCTTGTCCTTCCCACTGAGCTTCTTCTTCTTCTGCTTGACTGATCCTCCAGCGGAAGCATTCAATGCTGCAGCACCCTTCTCACGCTCTGCCATCTTCTCCTTCTCCGTTTCGAACCACACGCGCTTTGGTCGAGACTTAATCTCGGCTTCGTGCTCGATGAGGTTCATGCCACGCTTGAGGTCACGTTCGGTTATGCTCAGAGTGCGCTCCTCCTTCTCCTCCTTGAGAACGTCTTCAATCTCGTCTTCGAGACCACGGAGCTTCTCCATCCATCGGTCTGTCTCTTCTACGGGAACTTGTCGGCTGACGACTTTGGATCCTTGGTCCCTGGACTGCTTCACTGCCTGCTTGACGACCTTGCGATCGGGCTCTGCTGCAAGCGTGCAGGCACGACCGCTTCGTCCAGCACGAGCAGTACGACCGACACGATGCAGATAGATCTCATGACTTTGGGGCGCTTCGTAGTTGATGACGGTGGAGACGTTCTTGATGTCGAGACCACGAGAAGCGACGTCAGTGGCTAGTAAGTAGGACGACTTTCCAGATCGGAAAGCTTCTACAGCTTGGATACGCTGTTGCAAATTAGTATCTTGTGCTAGAGGTCTGATATAGAGAAACATACCTGTTCCTGGCTCATATTACCGTGAAGCTCGCTTGCCTTGAGACCACAGAGAGCAAAGACCACGCGTACTCTGTGTGCCTCCTTCTTCTGTCTGAAGAAGATGATGACTCGCTCGGTGTAAATCTTCTCGCAAATGTACATGAGGTATGCAAGTCGCTTGTCCTCTTTGCCCTGCCTCAGCCTGATGAACTCTTGTGTCAGACCCTTCACAGTATGCTTCTTCGCGTCCACCATAAGTCGCACTGGCTTGTCCATACCAATGCGAATGAGCTTATCGACGGTGCTCGTCATAGTAGCAGAGAACAGCATCGTCTGGCGTGACTTCGGGATGGTGGTCAATATCTCGTTTAATTGTGTCTCGAAACCCTCTTCGAGCATACGATCAGCTTCATCGAGCACGAGAATTTCAAGATGCTCGACCTGGAAAGCAGCTGTGTTGTGCATGTGATCGATGAAACGACCAGGCGTAGCAATAACCACATCTGGGCGTGTCTTGAGCATGACTTCTTGCTCCCGAGAAGAGAAACCACCAGCAAGCAATGCGAACGTGATGTCTGTAAAAGACGCAAGCTTCGTAGCGACGTTAAAACATTGTACCGCCAATTCACGAGTCGGCATGAAGATCGCTACGCGCGTGGTCGGCACCTTTTTCGGTCGGTAGAGAAGACGTTCAAGGATGGGGATGAGGAAGGCTGCCGTTTTACCGGAACCTGTCTCGGCACCTCCTACCACGTCCTTGCCCTGCATGGCAATTGGGATCGCCTTGGTCTGAATGGGTGTTGGCTCGGTGAAGCCTATAGCCGCAAGACCCTTTTGAATGGGTCGCGACAGCGACATTGCGTGGAAGGATCCGGTCGACTTTGCGCCCTTTTTCTTTTTGCCAGACTCGCTCTCATCTGGTGCAAAGAACGCGGCGGCCTTCTTAGCCTCCACAGCATCTTCCTGCTCGCTCATGGCATCGTCCGAATCTACGCCCTCCAAGTCCATTGGGTGTGGTACATGTGCGGCGACATCCTCGTCGTCAGATTCCCCGTCCTCCCCTGCGGAGTCATCGTCGATCTTGCTTTCGTCCTGGTCGCCATCCTCTTCGTCACCCTCTGAGTCAGACTCGCTGCCTGCACCCATGCCAAAGCCATCCTCTGCTAGCAGCTCGTCGTCCTCGCCGAATCCAGAAAAGTCATCTTTGTCTGCCTCGTTCTCTGAGTCCGACATCGCGTCCTTCTCAGCATTTTTCTTGTTCTGTCTGCGCTCGATGATATCGTCGATATCTACTGCGTTGCTCTTCTTCTCGGCGTTTTGTTCTCGTCCGACCGTGCCTTCAGCATTACCCCAGCCATCAAACTCCTCCACGAAACCAGTATCGATATCGCCGACGGCAAACTCGAACTCGCTGTCAATATCATCGTTGCCTTCGACGTCTTCGCCCGGGTGCGCAATCTCTAGGTCGCTCTCGTCCTCGACGGCGGGTTCTGGTTCGGCTTGCTTGCCCTTCTTTCCCTTCTTCTTGTCTTTCTTCGCTTTCTTAGACGGAACCTCCTTTGGCCTGATGTTCAGTTCTGGGTCCTCTGTGTGCTTTCTCTTCTTTCCGCGCCCAGCAAGTTTGGCTGATGCAGCGGCAATCTCCTCGGCGCCACCGTCGTCTGATACATCATCGTGATCGGAGATGGTGAAGACAAAGTCGTCGTCAATTCTGGGCGCCATGTTGCTGTTTGCGACACTAGCAATGTGCTTTGCAAAACGGATGGATCGTGTCTAGAAGCCAAGATTTCGCGACGAAAAAGTTCGCGAGCGGACATCCTCGATCCCTGATTGGCCTTGGGATGCGGAAGTCGCAGGATCCACCCAAGACGGTGGCAGCGTTAGCGCCGGCAGTGTTCAGAGCTCCACACACCTACAGGACACCATCACGCATGCATATGATGTTGTCAAAGGATGCATATCATGCCGCCACGATATACATTTTAAGAGAATTTGGAGATCAAGAGTACTTGAGCAGGTCCCAAGTCAGCGAACAGCACATGGGAGGTGCTCGCCGCTGTTGCAACTGTACACATTTTAGTATTAACCAGAGCTTCTGAATAGCGAGAACAATTGTGTCTAAATTGGATCTTCAGTTTTATGCAGATCTACTGTCACATTCTGGTGTTCGCGGGACCCCGAAGGTCCTAAGGGGCCATGTACCGCCTATAAAGCAGCTATTGGCATCTGCCTAATCATGGCTTGCTTTAGTGGGGACGCTGACTGGCGCAGCCTGGACTTCAACTTGATATGTCGAGCTATGTTCATTTAAATTCAAATGTTCGCAAGGCAACCGGTGAGTTGCTGCCTGCTTCAGATAGGCGCGAGGCTGCACCAGTGAGCTTATAGCCAAGGCGTGCGGCCTGATTGCGCTACAAACACCACGCATGCAACTCTCCATCAGCTAATTTCAGCACTTTAAACAAATATTGAAATATTTGAACCACATCCTCTGGCCTATCGAGGCCACTGTACTTGATCATGGCAAATATCACGCACAACTTGCGCTCGCGGACTATTGTTCAAGTTACGGGTGCAGCCGCCTCCAAAGTGACCAAGCCGAAGCGGAATCTCAGAAAGCGTCGTCCTCGCGAGGATCCATGGACACCCAAACGGAAGCCAAAAACGGCTCCTAAGCCTCGAGTACCTCCTCCAACTCATGCCACATGTCGTATTTGTCTGGAAGAGCAATCGATGGACCGCTTCCCATCGTGGCTCTCTCGATCACGCCGTCTCCAACTTGCACATGCCGGACTCCAGGGAGATGTACCACGGGAGTGTATCGAGCACCTCTGTCGCAATCCATACCGCAAGAAGATCGATCCAGTGTGTAAAGTCTGCATCGGCAGATCCATGTCCGCTCGGTTGGACATAGTGGGCGCACAGGAAGTCGGTAACGGATGCCTGGAGCCTACATGCAGGTATGAATGGAGCTGGGCCTTCATCGTAAAGTACATGCCGGGCGGCGCACCCTTGGAGAAATTCAACATGGAGATGTACGAAGTCTACAAACGCGATCCGACCAACAGGATGATCGAATGCATCGCACCTGGATGTGAAGCCATCGGGCTACCAGATCAGACAGCACCTGGATATCCGCAGGTCGCATGCCATACTTGTGATTTTCGATTCTGTGCCCGGTGTCTTGTGCCCTGGCATAGCGACCTTACGTGTGCTGAGCACGGCGTCAAGCACGTCGACGAGCAAATGACCGACACGGAGAAAGAGACGCTGAAGCTCATGCAGACCAAGGACGGGAAGCGGTGCCCGAACTGCTATCTCGTGATTGAAAAGGATGGTGGGTGTGACAGTATGTTTTGCACGGGGTGTCATAAGTACTTTAATTGGGCTACTGCAGGTAAGACTCTGACACCCTGAATATATGGGATCGGCTAGAGACTAACATGGGACGCAGCTTCGGCGGTACCTGGAGCGAAAAAGGCTGAGCCGTGGGTCCACGATGATCCGTATATGCATCGGTCTTCGGTATTGCCTGTGGTATGCGAGACGGATACATTGTAGTCTAGTATTGCAGAATGGGCGCCGTTTTTTCCTTGAAAGATTCCAGGCATTCTCAGAACATGGCGCTTCGTGGTCATTTCGGTTGGCCTAGGTCTATACTTCCAACTGCTCGAAACCTGTCACGATATGCCCTGCGCGTAATGACATAGATTTTATCAACATGCCAATGTAGCGGAGCAGACGCGCCTCCTTCCCCACCAATAGAACCAGCAACAGAGCGCCTTGCCTCTTCCCTTAGCCTCTGTGCAGCATCATCACTGTCCGCTTGACCAAGCGAAAGATGAGGTGTAAACTGCCTCTTATCCGCATCGCACTCTTTGAACTCGGCCTGCAGTGCTGCTTGGAGATGTTGGACACGCAGAGTTGACGGCTCTAGCCACACGGTCTTGCTTGTCCACCCGGCTCTTTTGCCACTACTGTGCGAAAATGTTCCTGCTGAATCAGCGTCGAGTGTGACGTCAAAGGGCTCGATGGCCTTGACGGCCTGCTGGATACGTGCTCGTATTTCTGCCTTCAATTGCATTCCAGAAAGACTCTTGACACCCTCATTCCAGGTCTCAGTGAGCGATAGCTGGCCCTGTCCGGGTTCAGTGGGCAAATATAAGAATGGATAGAGCAAATTGATATGGGGCGGCCATCGTGCAAAGTTCTTGTCACTGACGCGTCGTATTGTATCAATAGGCGCAGCTATGCTAGACGGCGGAATCAGTGCAAGCGCACTCGTGTACGAGAGATGGGCTGGTAGGCGCCGGGCCATGATTATCGTGAGGACAGGGATGGTATTGAGCTTTCCCAAAACTTGTAGGGCTGATCAAAGCGGCAGCCACAGGTGGCGCTTGCAGCTTGGCGCTGGATAGGTCGCAAGATGGAGCAACAACGAATTGTGCATCCCTTCACTCCACCCGGCCCATGCTTGGGAAAGGTCGCGTCGCCATGTGGGAGCCTTGATTCGTCTGCCATTACTCATCTCCACCTCTCTGCCGATTGCAACCCCTACACGCCGCTGCACACGCGACTTCCTCTCCATTCGCTCTCCGCAGCACTTCCGAACCTGCGCTGCAGCTTGATCAAGCCGCCTACACGCCGCCATCATGGACGAGCCGAAGAAGCCCAAGTGGGGAATCACACACTCCATCTCAGAGGCACCTCCCACCGAGGCGGACAACAAGCTCAACGACAACCTCATCGAGACGCTGACCCGCCTGAATGTCTTCGAGACGCTTGAGGGTAACAAGCGCCGAGAAGAAGTACTGGCCCACGTGCAGAAGGTCGTCGAGGAGTTCGTCCGCCGCGCCGGCAAGCTCAAGGGTGTTGCGCAGTCTACGCTGGACGTTGCGGGCGGTAAGATATTCTTCTTCGGCAGCTACGCCCTCGGTGTCCACGGCCCAACGTCCGACATCGATACCCTCATCGTTGTGCCCAAGCATGTCTTCATCGAGGACTTCTTCAAGATCTTCCCCTCTGTCTTCCGGGAGCTGTCAAACTCGGAAGACATCAGTGAACTTGTACCCGTCGAGGATGCCTACGTGCCCATTATCAAGATGGAGTACCGCGGTGTGAGCTTGGATCTGCTCTTTGCGTCTCTGCCCACCATGTCTTCGGTGCCCAAGGAGATGGAGACGGTCGACAAATCGGTGCTGCGCCATCTGGAAGAGACGACCATTCGTAGCGTGAACGGCACTCGAGTGGTCAAGGAGTTGCTCTCGTCGGTACCGCAGCGCCGCCACTTCCGATATGCGCTGCGCGCTGTCAAGCTCTGGGCGAACCGGCGCGCGATATACGGCGCGGTCTTTGGTTACCCCGGTGGTATCGCATGGGCTATCATGGTTGCGCGCATTTGCCAGCTCTACCCCATGGCTTGCGGAGCGACCATCCTGTCCAAGTTCTTCAATCTGATGCACAAATGGCAATGGCCGAGGCCTGTCATGCTGAAGGAGCACGAGCTGCCCGAATTTGGTCTCCGCGTGTGGAATCCTGCAGTGAGTATGCCATCTTGATACTCCTCTACGTTGCTAACAGTGCCAGTCATATCCTCCGGACGCCCGCCATCTCATGCCCGTCATAACGCCCGCGTTCCCCGCCATGTGCTCCACCCACACCGTCACAACTTCGACCAAGCAGATAATGATGGAAGAGTTTCAGCGAGCCGACAAGATCGTGCGCGATGTGTTCAACGGCCAGGGTACTTGGGAGGCCCTGTTCAACAACCACTCGTTCTTCACGCAGGATCACAAATACTATCTCAGCGTCATTGCAGCCAGTCGGACCAAGGAAGCGGATTTGACGTTTCACGGACTGGTGCAGTCAAAAGTGCGTCTGCTCGTTGCGGGCATCGACGATGGCCAGACTGGCATCGACATGGCACGGCCGTTCCCGGAGGGCTTTGAGAGGGTGCATAGATGCATGAATGAAGATGAAGTCGAGGCCGTCACCAAAGGCAGTCTTGACTATATGATTCCTACGTCACAAGTACCCACTTCAGGCACCACAGAGGATCACATCATCTACACCATGACCTTCTACATCGGGTTGAGGTTACCAAAAGGTACGTGTCTCTCAGCACTTGAGAATGTCTTCATCTAATCTCTCCTCTAGAACGCAGCACGCTGGACATCTCCTACATAACGAATCACTTCCGCTCCAAAATCACCGAGTCGAAGCTGTACGAGGAAGGAACAATGTCTGTCAAAGTAGTACATACCCGCAAGTAAGTGCTTTCGCTTTGTGACTAATTCGTACGCTGACTTTGTAGCACCGCACTCCCCGACGATCTCTTCAAGCCCGGCGAGGTCCGACCAGCGAAGGCGAAGTCGACAAAGGATAAGAAGAAGAGCAAGAGTGGTGCTAAGCGTCACCACCAGGATACGGGATTACCAGTGCGTGATCAACGACACACCAAAGCTCCGAGGCACTAAATTCGCCTGCGGAGACACTCGCACTTCTTTGCTGACGTTGCGCTAATACAGGACAGCGAACAGCAGGCAGCAAAGCGTCGACAGACCGAGCCTGCCGCCAATGGGGTGGTTCCTCCGACGGCGGCGTAGGCTCTCTTTCAGCTAAGCTTGCACATGTTCGCAACTTCATTCTCCCCCAAACTATATGGATTCTGCCTTTCTGACATGACCTTGTTCAGTCACGACTGCACCACTACCTACCCCCAAAGATACGGCTTGTCAGCAAATTGCCACCTTAATGCCGTGAGGCAATTTAGCTATATTCGGCGGAACCTCCGATTCGACGCTACATCAGGTTCGTATCATTGTCGAGTCGGAGCTCTAACAACAAAACCAGAGAAAAAAAAGTAGGAAAACACCGCCGAGACGCGGATTAAGTTTCAAAAAAAAACACAAAAAGGTTTGATACGTGTTGTTTCGGCTTCTCCACTACTTCGCATCATGCTGCGGTTTCCCAGTCAAATCAGGTCGGTGTTCCAGGCGTCCTCACAAAAAGATGGAAGCATAGCTCGGCGCACAAATTCAAATGGCGAGGTTGAATCAAATTGGACGCGTCCTTTTCCGTACGTGTACGGCAATGGAAGGGAAGAGAGTGTACTTCTATATCGGACTGGGAAACACCTTTGTAATTATACTTCCGCGAGTAGACACGTTTTCAATCTACACACTATTTGGAGCCTTGGGGCTCTGGCAAATCCACCAAAATAAAGGTGCTTCTCACGATAAGTTGCAATGACATAGACTAAGTAATAACATGCACAAGCTTAGGTTTGAGCTAGCTTCTAAAGTCTACACTTATGCCTACCTTCGAAATCTCATGTGCTCGTAATTCATTGCTATATATATCACATCTGCACTGCCCCCACCCCTTTCTTCATTCACCGCCGCCCTCTCATACTCCTCTTCCTCGCCTCAGCTTTCCCCTCCACCCCCGGTCCAAAATCAGGCGTCCCACCAATACTCCCCAACACATCTCCCACGTAATTCGTCGCCTCCACCCCCGTCTCAAACGTCTCCTCCCACTCCTCCAGAATCCCCTGCACAACCTTGACCCCAGCGAGATAAATATTCCTCACCGCCGGCGGAAACGCGCCCTGATTCTCCCAGAACAGATTGGACGTCGCCGCCTGTCCTGGATACGGCCGGTCCATGTCGCTCGCCGTGCGCATGATGATGATGCGCTTGAAGTCGACGAGGTGCGCGGCGTGCGCGCGGAGTAGGGCTTCGAGGGTGGCGTTGTCTTCTTGCGCGGTGTTGCAATACAGCCCCGTACCGTTAGTTACCAGGCGGGTGTAGTTGCTAAACGCTTCGCCGAGCAGTCGTCCAGTCCAGTAGTTGTCGCTCGTGGCGACGTCGCATTCGACGACGCTGGGGGGCTGTGTGCCGGCTGCGTATATGCCACTTGGAGAGGCGTATTTCGCGCGGTAGGCGATTGCTTCGGCGCTGTCGTTTAGAGTGGCGGTTTTGGCGAAGGTTACAGCGCGTCTTCGCAGGCGGTCGTTGAGTTCGAAGACTTCGGTGCCGTAGATGTTTCCGGGGTATTCGGAGGGTGTCTTACTTCCCTGTGGCACGTATCCGGCTGAGAAGTTTGCGGGCAGTTCGCGTGGGTCGAATTCGTATTGCAGGGCTACTTGTACGGCGTACCGTGCAAATGTGACGGAGGAGATGGTTGCGACTTCGGGGTTTATGCCGCCGATTCCGGCAAGGAGGAAGTATGTTGATGTCAGGTCGAATTGCGGGGAGAGGACGAGCGAGGTTACAGTGACGGCGGCGTTGATTTCTGCCATGCCGGTGACGAGTTGGCAGATTGATCCGTCTGCGGTGCAGTGGATGGAGGGGAATTGAGGTGCTAGACCGGGGATGGAGATGTTTTGGGCGAGGATGTTGAATTCGGGGATGTTGAACCATGTTTCTTCTTCGCTTGCGAACATGCTGATTATGAAGACTTTGGGGGTGATTTTTTGTGTTGCGGGTTTGACTCTTTGGATTTGAGACCTGGACTCCACCGCGATAGGTGATGTGGCAACATGGGAGCAGAATAAGAGCACGATGAGCGTCGTTTGGATGAGGGTAAACATTTTTCCCTAGAGAGAATTGCCGTATCTGGATGTGAACGCAAAAGACCTCAGGTCACTTTCTCGGACTCACGATCAATTTATCATGCTGCAAGCTAGAAGCCCACCTTACATACCACAGCATAGCTGATGCCGATCATACTCTTTAGGGTTAGTTTCTGAGAAGCATGCGCGCTGACTTGCTGCAGATAAGGCACAGCAGGACTGTAGACGTATGAACCTTGGCTTCCGATTCGGTGGTATCATCGAGTGGAACTGCGTATGATATCGGAAAAGTCTGTATGTCAGGGTCCCGCAGCATGCTAGTGTGAGATGCGTACCAACACAGAGAAGTTGTGCATGAAAACTCCACTGCGAGGCCATGTAAGGAAAATAAATGCGATGCATCCGAACTTGACTCCTCATACGGGTGAGTCCCAAGGTAAGCCGTCCCCGGGTGCATTATCGCGTGTTGTTGCTTCAAATGACGCCACGGCTTGGTCTCTTCCGAAGTGGCTGCACGATTGACGGAGCGTGAATGACGCGAGAATTCGTGTTCATGCCGAAAACGTTCCCCGCGTATGAAAAATGCCGGGTGCTTAATGGTAAAGAGAGTCGGTACACATTACGCCCGAGTAGATGACCGTTTGCATGCAAGATGAATTCAGCGGTGACGATTCTCGAGGCTCTTGCCTACCTGCGTATTATAAGATGTTGTAAGAAATTGTCGAATTGGACGTGGGCGTGGTGTAGACTAGATGTTGTAGATATTCGTCACAAGTGTTCCATTGAAAGTGCGTACCTCATCAACGAACACCATCACGACGCGAACTTAGTGTTATTGAAAATGTCGTGATGGAAAGTGCTTTCGCCGGTGTCTGGCCGAAGGAAAACTCGTCATGTCGTTCTTTGAAAACACCCCACTACCCCACTTTTCCCACCAAGATTGGAGGAGCTTCGTCCTGAGCGAATGCCACAAAGCTTACGACACCAGTGTGGAAGTATAACGAATTGTACATATTGCAATTAGTTCACATTTATTTCATCAATCAGACAACAGGAGCCTTGGCGCAATGGTAGCGCGTTGGTTTTCGGTTTGAAAACATAAACACCAAAGGTTGTGGGTTCGATCCCCATGGGCTTCGTTTTTTTGACTTTCTGTTGCTCGTATGGACTGCAGAGTTGCTGGCTTGTTTTTGCGATTTTTTTGACATGCCCATCGCTCTTCATGCGCTAGTCACGATGAGTCGCAGATACGAAGAGGCAACCATTACCTTTGTCATGAGGCACTTGCTTGCTCTCGCTATTGTTTGAGCCGACTAGCAAAGCTT